>CAJQZN010041844.1:0-26991 GCA_907164685.1 Colias eurytheme | reverse complement strand
TTTGAAAATCGATCATAATGACAGAACTTATGACCAGACTAGTTATAATCCAATTGAATCACATTTTATATCGACCGCAAAATGATTCATGACTTATTTCATTTGAAATGTTTAGTTACAAACAAGATAAAATTAGGTATCTATATACATACTAGCTTTCGTTCCTGTTCCTATTGGATAACCTATTCCATGTCCTTTCTCAGGTCTGAAGCAAACTCTGTACTAAATTTTTAAGTAAATCCCTGCAGTACTTTTTGCGTTCAGGCTGGACATACATACCTACAGACAAAGAGACAAAAATTCTAAAAACTATATTTTCGGCTTCGATAGCGATTGTAGATTACGCCCCAAGTATTCTTTAAAAAATAATCAATGTATAGTTTTGACTTTCCTACGATTTTATTTTTTGCATAGATGTATAGAAATTCAAATTAAACAACATTGCCTAATGCTATATAAGGCTCTAAGACCTGATTGTAGAGCTACAGTGGCGATGGAAGTAAGCTGTTAAAGTTATATAACTACGAATTAGTTATTTAGGAAGTTCAAAACTATCACCAGTGAATAAAGTTGTGGAATAATTGACGATCGTGCTCGATCGTATCGTGCTTGAATTGAACATAATATTATGAAATATAAACAATGCCATGTACATGAACAGAATAATTCTAAGATAACTGTTAAGATAAAGACAAGAAGGAGAAAAATATATCATGGTTTCCAGAGAGTCATTTCACTCAACCAGAAGTGGATCCTTCATTATATTTGATATTGAAAGAGCACATAAAGCCGATCATACCGTGTTATCAAATATTAAGGAAAAAAGAGCGTTCTTCTATTTACATATTTTTAATATTTAAGTAGGTACCTATGTAAAAGTAGATATTATGTTGTAATAACTTTTAAACGGTTGCATAACATAATATTCTGTTTATAAATTAGCCTTTACTAATAAAAATTCTCAAAAGTTAAAATAAACATTTCAGAATTAGCAAATGTTATCAAACTTCTAGTCACACAATTTATCGCATGCACAAACATTGAACTGGTCAAAATTTGTGGGTATATAAAGCAGATTATAAGATTACGTGACCTCAAGTGAAAACGACCTCGTTAATTATTATGAAAAGATGGCAATATTTCCCTCAAGACCACAGGGAGAAATATCAGCCCATAAAAAGGGAAAACAACTTTTTTATTTAAATGTTGTTGTAATGTGACTAAAAATCGAATATTTTTAACAGGATACTTACAATGAAAAATTATAAATCATCATCATCTTCAACATTTTATTAAAATCTCTCGACTCGCGAGTTTTAGCGAATAGAGCTCTTGGTACAGTCAAAATCTAATAATGTTGTTTCTATTATATTTTCAAAATTTTCCATCTAAATTGTGAAATAATCTTCGCAAAAGACTTCCAATTCCAATGTCCGAGTTTAATATTTCAAAGATTACTCTACAAAAAGATTTAGCAATAAACTGGGATAAAATCTTCATAGCATCGTAGGTAAACGAATGATTTAGTTTTATTCCATTGACTTAAGTTTCAATTAAATAAATACTGTTCGATTTGTGTTCGAATAATCTTATAACAATAAATATTGTGAATTGCCACCAACGCATTAAACAACACGCATTTATTGCGCACCGAAAAACAATAGCTTATCACGATTTGCGGTGGCCATTCATATAATAACAATAAAAAGATCAAGATACTGTTATAATTTGTGGCAGATCAATATCTACGAATCATGTGATAGCAAGTGCATCGGTATCAAATTGGAGCAAGTTATCGTACATCGTTTGCCGGCTTTGTAGCTGAATGGCCTGTCATATAATCTGCGTGTAATGGACACGAAAGATCGATCTCTATAAGATTGTTTTTCAGTGTTATCGTTCAATAATTCAATGATCTTTATCATTATTGCCACATCATGTATAATCAAAATGATTGTCGAAATCGTATGTGTTTACTAGCTATGTGTTATTCGGAGAAATCATATTAATTTCAATTGAAATAGTAAAAGAGTATAGATATATAAAAAAGGTATATATAAACTATACGTTATTAAGTTACTGATGATGTATATAAATGGAATGGAAACCAATTATAGATATTATATATAGAGAAGAAAATCTTTTTAACACTATGTATCTCATTTGTTATGCATAGAGTTAAATCACTTTTTCGCATAATATATTTACATAACATAATGACACCATAAATCCTTAATATTATAAACCCACGTATTATCCATTTCGGCATCACTAATCATACAGATAAACACATAAACAATGTCTCCTAATACCACTACTTAATTACCAGCAAAACGGTATAAAGAGCGCTTACATTTGTCAAAACCATTTATCTCAAAGGTCAGCTATTTTCCCAAGGTAATCCCGTCAACACGTACTATTCACCACGTCATCCCGACACATAGAGGTTCCTTATTCGATGAAAGCGGTATTAATTGTCGGATTAAGTGAGTGAAAACCCTACTAATCTAATTGTATGCCTCATGCACAACCATGCCACATTCTAAGGTCTGAAATTGGAGTTGATATGCGTCTGAATAGATGTTAAACTATAGTCTTTACCATAAAGACTGTTTCGGAGTTAGACTTTCAACTAGCTCACTAGTTAAATTGTATGCTAATGTTATGTTGGTACTTATGTAGACAATAAGAAGTTTGTTCGGTAATCTGGCAAAAATAGTTCCACTGATATGTATATATATATTTTTTAAATTAGTTAACGAAATCAAAGAATATCGTTTTTAATATCACATAATACATTTTAAGAACACTATATTGTATAACTTGCAATGTATTTAAAACATATCATTGTAATTAATACGATTTATTAGTTGTTAATGAATATACTTATTCATAAGCTTTTATAATTATCCCCTACTGAATGAAATACATTTAACGTGGCTGTTTAATTACCTTCTGTACAAAATTTAAGCTAAAGACTCGCAAAATCAACATGAAGCTTTAAAGATTTAAGATCTAATTCCCCTTGTAAAAGTTTTCAAGCTCCCGTCGCGCATTATTTATTGTTTTATTCAACTTCATTTATACTTGAAATAAACACAATATTAATGTAGCTTCGAAGTCACGTAATGAATTCCTTAAACTCGAAACTCAAACATTTATTTCCCTTCTTTTAAAAGCGCTTTTGAATGGTCATAATACGTCGATTAATATTGTAATATTCGCTACCGGTTTGGAAAGCAGTTTTTACAGAGTAGTGCTCTACTCTGGCAGGAAAATCTTCAGATCCTCTTTTCAACTCATGTCTGTTTTAGATTTTAATTTGATTTCTTATTGACGTTAAAAATGCTACTAGGTAATGGAAAATGTGATAAAAGGAAGATTTTAACAAGCACGTTAAGAGATGGAATTGTACCTTTCTATTATGATGTGGCACACATCAATACATATAAGGTCTATAAATATTCCAATAAATAAACCTCTTTAACATAACCTTACCATACCACCAACGTTAACAGAAAGTTGTGTTTCATATATATTTCGTATAGAATATTCAAATCAGATTGAGAACACATACAAATACTGTGTGCTAACATTTCGTCAGCACATTACTTTATACGTCGACTCGGCACTTATCTTAAATCAAATATATTTCCCAACTCCCTTCTGAAGGTCACTATCAAGTTACCAGTATAAGATTAAGAAAGTTGGCAAACATCCATTGAACAAAACGTCGTAAATATGTTTTTTATGGAACATTCCATAAAAACGTTGGAATAGGAAAATTTTCAACTTAATTTATGGATTCTGAATTCACAATCATCAATTGCTAGAAACATCTGGAAGAAATTGCTTTTAATGTTGCTGTCAAATTTTGAAAAGAATATTACTTTATTAGATTTAACTATTGTCAAATTGAAAAAAGTGACGTTCTATAAAAAACAAACTGAAATTGTGGTATCATTTATTTGACATTATTTTCATAATCTATTAGCAAATGGAATTATAATGCATTTTCAAATGACTGAAGATTTCTGCCCTGGGATGCGCCGCTGGCTGCTTGCTGGCCGCGCACCACGTACCCTCGAAGATGGACTACCTTCCGGAGTAGAAAGTATAGATTAAATTCAGTTTTTAAAAATGGCGCTATGTGAATAAAACGATTAATAATTATTTAAATAGCATATTCTTCTTAATATATACAAATCTCGTGTCACAATGTTTGTCCTCAATGGACTCCTAAACCACTTAACCGATTATAATAAAATTCGCACACCATGTGCAGTTCGATCCAACTTGAGAGATAGGATAGGTTTTATCCCGGAAATCCCACGGGAAAGGGAACTATGCGGGGTTTTCTCTGAAAACGCGGGCGAAGCCGCGGGCGGAAAGCTACTATTTTGATATATTTAAGAGACTGTTTTTAATTCTAAGGAACAGTTAAATACGGGTCATTCAAAAAATAAAACAAATCAAACATGCAAACAAACATTTGTACATCACAGGTGATTGTACTTATATAATGACTAGCGGTCCGCCCCGGCTTTGCCCGTGGTACATATGAAAAATAGATGTTGGCTGATTCTCAGACTTACCCGATATGCACAGAAAATTTCATGAGAATCGGTCCACCCGTTTCGGAGGAGTATGCAGACTAACATTGTGACACGAGAATTTTATATATAAGAAGATGATAATACGTTTTTATACTACAGACGATAATAATATATAACAACATACTTGCGTCATGCCTTGCATCAGTCAAATAATAAAACAAAATCTTTTTTACAACTACTACGTCCATATTATATACCTACCTCTTATTTACTAGCGTCCTAAATAAAACCCTAAACAAATAAAAACATGAATTATACGCAATAAAGAATTCAAAGGACAAACAATAGTAAAGCATGAATTAGTCATAGTTATAAAATACACGCGATATAAAACCTATTCATTGTTAAGATAACGGAGTTTACTGAACTAAGACTCTTTGTGAAATATTATTAACAGTAATTGAAACTTGCTCGCTGGCTCTACATTAAAATGTTATCCTTTTTTGAACTATACATTAGTATAAATTTAATTATTGATTTATCATATTTGTGCATATATTTTCAACAGTTACAATCTTTACTAATATTTGTAGATATAACAAATTCATAAATACTGCAAAACGTAAATAAGATTTTATCGCATTTAAAAACAAATATAAGTACGGCGAGACGAAATTAAGTGGTATTATAAAGTTAGTACACTTATCAAGGAACAGTCAGACAAGCGTTTAACTTTATAATAATAGTGTTATTATCCTATGCATAAATGAGTATAAGGAGTTTCTTATTTACTGATATAGTGTTATGAAATGAAGCGATGAAATTCCACGTCCGCGCAATCATATCGAGTGTTTTTACTTTAAGTATATTATCATTATTATAAAATAACAATGTTATAAACTTATTTATTCAGTGTTAATTTTTCGATTATCCTAAGTGTGTAAGTGTAGTTCAGTGGCCTTGGTTTCGTTCAAATTATAATCATTATTCGACATAGGAAAGGTATTAAAACAAGAAGATATGCAACGGAGTTTGGATCGCTCGAGAGAATACATATCGATTTTGAATGAAGGTAAATTGATAGCTTTTATTATTTTAAAGGTATGATAGTTGCTTCACATAGAGTTTGTTAAGTATATTAAGAATTATATGACTTATATTAAGAAGCGATCTCTCAGTTTATTAATTAACTCTTAATCTTTTGATCAATATTGTTTAATTTCTTGGTATCCTATCCTTGGTATAATCCAGTAGTTATATTTGTCAATATTTCACAAACATTTGAATAGGACAAATTTCACTATTTTTCTCAGAGAATCTATTAACCGAAAGTATTTTTTGTTTACCGCCAGTTATCAGTCACATGCTCGGCGATAACCAAAGGATAACCTACATTTACTTGTATAAATATGATTTTAATATAATCGAGACGAACAGTATACATTTGAATTGATAGGATTAGAATTTCGTGGCGATTTAAAGTGAAATGCGATTGTTATCGGGACAAGATAAGGATGGCGGGGCTTCTGAGGCGGCTCTTATGAGAGGTTGGTTTTGTTAGCCGTTCATCATTTTTTTTGTGTAGTGTTTAGTACTAAAAAGTATGGAAGTTGTCATACCTATACACGTACAGCGGGAAAATAGTGCTGTAAATTATAATTTTATAACAAAAATATTCCAAACTTTTCTGTGAATTTAAATACAACATATATAATATATATAAAAGCACATAAAAGGGAGTATTAATTTAAACTCATTAGTATTATGATGAATACTCTGTTTTGAAAGGTATAATCATTTAATATTATTTCAATAAATTAAATAAATTACAAAGATTACGTTTGAATACAATAAAAAATGCAATAAAACGTTTATAGCAATATCAAAAACGGTTAATTTATTATCTTATCCGAAATTATCAAATTTATTGTTCTAGCTAACTAACTCATAAAATTCCTACTGCAATTTTCGGAATGGAGTTTTAATATTTCTTCGTCCAATGCCGTGGCTTAACGCTCGCGTTTATCAGTTTAATTTTCCGTCAACACACTAATATTGTGAAGCTTTAAAATTTAAATCAAACTTTTGTAAGCCGCAGTTTCATTAGACACCAGTTTAAACCCGCCTCGAGTGACGTCACAAAGCTTTTGTGTCGCTGTCATTAAGTATAAAATTTATAGGAAAGTGTTGGTACTATACGTTAAAAAGTATATACTTTTCCCACAGTTCAGTTATACTATAGGGCTGTATAACGTTGGCATAATATACGATCTTACTTGCCTGTTGGTCCCTGAGGTAATCGGCACTTTTAATTAAAATAATGAATACTCGTTACAAAATGTTAATTAACTTTAATACACTTTTTACGTCATACTTATATTTCCTTGATGCAACAAACTAATGGCGCTTTGTATTATTAAATCCAAATTAAAAATGATAAAAATAAATAATTTACAAATGCTGATTAAATCACTGATTTTTATCCAAAAAGATTTCTTTATTTATCGAATGTATAACATTTGTTTGTTGTACTCTTTGAACAATAACAGTTAATGAATTATTAGTTTAGTAATAGACGCGTAATTATTAGATACATTTAATTTTCTTTTTATAGCTTTCAGATTTTCTTAAAGTTATAACGTAATAATTAATTAAATCTAGCGTTTTAACGAAGTAATTAATTATTAAAATCTATTTTTTCTAAACTAACAGTCTAAAATAAAACTTAAAAATTGTTAAACACATTTTTCCTCCAATCATATCATATTCGCAATCCGAATTTGAATCATCTACATATATTTTCTTAAACTAGAAAAGGCTGTGCAAAAAGTCCTTCCAATTATTTCTAATAGAGCTATGACCAGCCAGGGTAAAAAGGACCTTAGTGAGCTATAAAAAGGCACCCTTAGCCAGAGGGTTAATGATCAACTTAACCCTACGGTAAATAAATGGCTCGTTTGTTCCCGAGAGCGTTGATGAGAGATGCAATTTAGATTTAAATGCCATTTTCATAAGTACCACTTAGAAATAAACACATATTTAAAACAATGTTATGAAAAAATCTTACAGGACTTCTTTTTACTCGTAACATTTTAGTCCGTTTATATGAATGCACTAAGATGCTTCAACTCCAAATGACTATCTATTTAAATATAACATTAAACATTATTTTACTTGGATATAATTTGAAATTCAACCCTTATTAAAAAAAAGTAAACCAGAAGACCTTAATCGTCATAAAATCAAATCATTTAATAAATACATGTAAAATCACAAATATTATAAGTATGTAGGTACATATTTGATAAAAAATACACAATACGTTTTCCCTTTATAGCGGGATGGTGGCATTCACTTGCCTCTATGGCCCTCGCGTGATGTTCTGTATTGCGCCTCCGAAAATAGCCCGCTTTTCTACAATACGCCGAGATTATCATGATGTTTACCCGTAAATTTCAGAGAAAATGTTGTTAATAATAATGAAGTGAAGCACTTACCAACCAGTTTATAATCTGTATCATTTAATTATAAACATCAGTATTGTTTACCTATTTGTCAAAATTTCCATCATTTACAAAGGGGATAATATCCTAAATTGATTATTAAAATTAGAATCTGTCTATATATGCTATATATATAGCTTTGTTAATTATTCTAGTATTAGAATCAAGCTATATTTGTGTTATAATGCAGCATTAGATTCGCTGTATCATTTACGTTTCAAAGCGGCACAGCTTATTCAAGTCCACGAAACCGTTAACCACGTTAAACAGATCTGAAAAGATACCCGCTGAAAGACATCTATTCATGGCTCGTTATTTTATTAGTGGCTGGAGTTTAATGCATAAAATAAAATCATTGATGCATAATTTGAGGGGCATTTTTCGCGACCTTATTACCACGTTGACGTCGGCGCCTCGACGGGCCACACTAGCCGAAGGTAGGTCGGTGCTTGGCCTATATTCTGTCCCTCTCCGGCGCTCCAATATGATAACAGGCCATCTCCCTCCCAGTGACGTCATCACACAAACCCCTGAACGCAGTAGGTGTGCGTTCCGGTTATCATTGCTCTCGTTCAATCGCGTTACTGTAAAAATAGTGCTGAGTAATTAACCGGGTTAATGTGTTAATGATTTTTTATGTAAAATAAATTTAAATAGATCTATCTTATTTAATCCCTTTAGCAATTAATTAAATTCAAACCTATCTAATGCAATGAAAGTCAAAACTGAAATTTGAGAACATCATTGGAACTCAATTTATCGTACCACCATCTCTATAAATGGAATATTTACATAAAATGTCAGCTATCAGATTGGATTTTTAATACAAATGCAAATGAAGACCCTAAATTTTTATGTTCACGGCAACACGTTTCGGTATTAATTTTAAAAATTAATTTGGCAACCCATATCTATTGGAAATCTATACAGGAAAAGCAATGTCATATTCAAAAATAAATTTTTTTTTATTTTCTGCGCAATTTATTACAGTATGTGTATGTTTAAGATATTATATTAGCATTATTCATTTATTCGATGTATCAAATAATCCGTCAAGGGATGCAGAAAAACAAGTACAAAATATTCACCAGATAAATGATATGTTGAGTAACATCAGAAAATGTTATCCGTATATCAATTAATTATATGTACGTTGCTCATACTGTTATTTTAGCAAAATTAAAAGCTGAAAATACGGAATCGCGATCACTAAAAGTGAGAATGTTTATTAAAAACCAGATTCCAGCGTGAATATTTTTGTAAGATATTCGGTTTTAATAGTATTTTCTTAATATTCTTAATGTTTACCTTGCCTGTGAATTCTGGAAATAAAATTTACTAAGTATAAAATACTATGAACAAATAGTTCTGTAAAATGAACTTTTTGCTCTACGACGATTATTCACGCTCCAGTATGAATGGGTAAACCATCTATCTACTTCTAAAGTTCAAAACTCCAGAACGCCTTCTAAAGTTTTCATCCTATATTCTATTTCTATAGCACACCTAGTTATGTTGTGATTAAATAGAAGTTTCTGGTAGTTAGTAGTGAACTATGCCACCGAAAGCTTGAGTTTTAAACACAATTACAGAACTTTCGAGATTCACGTATAGAGCCCAAACATCTTATCAACTACTCATTTGATCCAGCTTATAAAGTATTATCAAAGAAACTGAACCCACGAACTTTTTACTTAGAGCGACTTCTTGTACAAGTACTGAATATGTCATGTATAAATTGAATGGCATAATCTTGGCATAATGTGTTATGCCAAAATATGTTTTGAGTGCTTGGTTCTCGTGAAGATAATATTAAAAATAAATTAATGAATAACTTTTTAACAATAGAACTGTATTTTTGCTGCTGAAACAACAATGTCTTTTTAGCTGGTTATGAGTAAATTTTAATACAGCCTTTAATGATACTTTCATGGTGTTTTAAACAAATACGGTTAGTTTTTATATCGTTCAATTTTAAACATGTATTCCTTCAAAGAAGATATATTTGAAAGGAACTATGATATTATGTATTAATTATCAGTATAGATAATCTAATAACAACATTGATACAAACAAATATTTGTTGCAGTATATTATTATAATTTCTAATATATAATTTGTTTGTTACAGGTATGTTTTAAGAGAAGATGGATGAAGATTTTATCTACTAATTAGTGAGGATCTTCGTATGTATGATCATCTCTTATCACTTTCCTCCTAGAATTGGCCTGCAAAACAATTTTAGAATTGTATGTTTCTTGATTCTCCTGAGCTTCTCAATTTTAATAATTTGAACCACGACCTCGTTGGCCCGCTCCTCGTTAAAATAAATAAACCAACTATTAAATATTACATCACATATTTGTCTTTACAAATTATTTATTTTACCTGGATATACAATTTTACGTGAGCTTAATAATTTGTCATTTTACAGTAAAAAGTTGTAAATAACGGGTAGGTATTATTTTCTCCATGTTGATGAATAATTGAAAATAATATTATTGAAATTGAAAAAATGAATTAATGCATTTGATTTCACAATCTCCTTTATCTACAAATGAGGTCCTTTTTTGTTGTTATAGTCGTTAAAATAAAAAAAAGAATCAATGTAATCATTTAAGCTACATGTAAACACAAGTTATAAATATACCTTTACGGCGAACATTAAGCATATTCAAAGGTAGACGGCTAAACATTTTAAAAATAAATGTCCACAGAGCATAGGAAATCCTATAATTTGCTTTAATACACCTCTAAGCCAGATTAGAGCGAGATGGGGCTTAATCCGCTTTTATCCAGACCTCATTCATGAGTCCCGGTCTATCTAGACAGCCTCACATGTAATTCGCAGATTCAGTTTCTATAATCCACAATGCCAGTGATTCTAAATGAAAAGTTAGTTTTTTTGGCATGTTTTACGCAAAATATATTTAGCGAACCTATGACATAAACCTTCAATATAACTTCAATTATATTGGCTATATTAAAAAGAGCTTACTCCTTAATACTCTCTCCCAAAGGTGAAGAAATAGACTCTCCAATTATTTTTAAGTATCACTTTTTGCTTTTAGTTTAAAATGCCCTTTACATCAACTTTGGCTAAATTCCAGCTGTATTTTATTTGGTCCTTAATAAAGATGTATACAAAAGGTCTGAATAATGGCGCCAGCTGATGGCCCTGTCCCTCTTTCTAAAGGACAATTATTTTTGAACAAGTTGGGCTCTTTGAAAACACTCTAACGACCCGCTTTGTTTTACGTTAGCAAATATTAAAATTGTATAAGCGGACTAAGAATTAGACGAAAAATTAAGAGTCAGGAATTAATCATTAGCATTGGGATCTTTAATTAAATGATTTCTCAAGTTACTATTTTCCAGAGCCAGCTTCTTTATGATCATTTCATTTCAACTATCAGTGACATATATATCTATGTTTTCTTATTAAACAAACGCTAGTTAATTTATAAATATGTACCTCAAAGTTATCTTGATAATTCACAATCGTCCATTATACACAATTTGATCGCCTGTCTTCTACATCCGTAGTCATTAAAAGTTCATTTCTTTTATGATGTTTCTTTGAAATACTGCCTATAAACATCCCATTGCCTTCCTGATGTCTGTAGGAAAGGGACATAAAATGTGCTTTTCAACAATATCTTTTTATTGAACTGAAATTGAAAACGATTCGTAGCGGAAACATAAAATTTTGTCACCGCTCGTCAGGAACGAAAAGAAGGTGCAGATTCGAAAACTTTCAATTTATTAAAATTAGGTTCGTAGCAAATGATATTATAATGAGCACATTTCCGTTTGACACTAGAAAAGACTTTATTTTCTTAGTAAAGGCGACGCTTGTTATTTAATTGTGAGAAGGATTTAAATATAAACAAAGGTTTAAAAGATATTGCGGAGATAAGATAATAGTTACCACGTTTAAGCTATCACATCTACCATGCATGATTAATCCTTACTGAACAATACTTCAATTAATAGTGGTTTAATCGAAGATTAATAAAAGATTTATATGTATATGCAAATTCATACTATCTTTGTTATCTTTTCCTCCAAAGCTACGCTCGCGTGAACTTTCATTACTGTGCCAAAATTGTTCACCATACAAATTTCCTCCCATAAGTCAAGTCAAAAAGGGATCGTAAATAAGCGCACATACTCTTGACATTGGCTCCTTAGCCATTTCTTAATACAAATCACCAGTATCTCCATTATCTACGTCAAAGTTCATTAAAAAATCGGAAGCATTATATATAGACAGATAAATAAGCAATTCTTATATGTATATCTATAATACACACTAAACTAATTAATTAATAAGCCAATATTAACAATAACAACTGCACCGTACACAAGTGCCATTCTATTAACACTTAAACACGAGCTGCGTGCTGTATTCTGAATCAAAAGATGGTTTCCATAGCAACGGATCTTATCGCCGATGAGCCTCTCATTCCGCCCTAGTATCTTGAAGAGTGCTATATCATGGTAAGTTAATTTACCTTTCTTAAAATACGATCTCTTTAAACATACAAAAATAACTATCGTAGTGTAAGATTTAATTTTTCATTTGAAACTTCTGAATTTCGTAAGTAATGAAGCAAAGAAAAAATCAATATCAATCAAATAATAATAAACAAGCGTTGTAAACAACAATTAATTTGTGTTGTATCTGACGTGTTTTAATGAATTTTATACATCTATTATTCTCTCAGTGAAAGGTCTTAACAAACAGAGTCAATACAATTTTTCGTTCAAAATTTCAAAGGGACAAGGCCTTTGTAAGACATAACGTTAAGGTTGTAACAAAAACGAAAGATGATACTAAGATGTTGTATTCTCAAGAGTCGGGAGTGTGTTAAATAACATGGCCGCTTGGGAGGTCTCACTTTACAAAGTCAGAGATATATGTCCCGGGTTACGTTACGCCATGACTTTTCGAATATGGTGACCTGAAAAGTTTATCTGTATTATATGTATTTAACTATATTTTACATGTATATCTACTTAATACTACTGCACAATAAACATTTTTGGTATACTCGAAGTTCAAACTTTTTTAAACTTTCGATTCGAACGTTATCATCCATTCTTATTAGAAACATTAAATATATTTTGTAGGTATGTATTGTTAATTAGTCCTTATAAAGCTGTAACGTACTTTATTACTACTAAAACATTTACACAGCTATTTATCTTCGGTATATATTAACCAGGTAGTGGGGCCAAAACCTTTTTCCATTAATACCATTTAGATCCAGTTTTCTTTGAGGTTGGATAACATCTGCAAGTATATAAATAATTAGCACATGTTTTATAAATCAGTTTGTAGAAAAATGTACGTATGTGTTTATGTGTATGTAATTAAAAGACAATAGACAAATGTCTAAAAACTACTCAATTAATTTAAAGTTAGTTAATGTCACCGTCAGTAATCTGTACTTTTAAGCCCACCTAACCGAAATGAACTCTATAAAATAATTATCGCGGCGATGTTTCATGAAAATTGTTCTTTACTCAGCAAAGTTATAACTTCAAATATTAGCACAGCGTTGCGAACAAGTCGGAGTCATGTAATTTCCTTTGTGGTGGCAAAAGACTTGTAATCTTCGAGCGTGCGTCAAGTTTTGTTAGGAAAATATTTCGTCTCGTCTCGATGTAATGTCATACATTCGTGTGGCTGTGACGGCTTGTAATTTCGTGTGTACTTATTTGTAATTTATGACTCGTGGGTTACGCTTTATCTATGTCGTTGATCTATATATTATATGGGACACATTTTAGTACTAATACTTAATTCTTGTATTTGAAGCATTTTCTTCTTGATCCGGTTAGACTACATAATATATTCTATCTCGTGAATTATGTTCATATCACTAACTATAACGAAAACAACTATTAGCAGACTTTATTGAATATTGAATACAAATACGAAACACAATCTACGTATTGTATTTAACTATATAAATATGAACGACACAATGTACGATTATGTAAAAATATAAAGGTTATAATATTCACAACTATAACTAAAGTATGAATGAACAATATCAATAAAATGATACTTCATTTTATAGCTTTAGTTATAAAAGTAAAGTAATAAAACTGTGAATGTAATATTTTTCTCAGAGGCCCAGGAATGATTTATCCTAGGGCCTAATTACCTCTCTAATCACAGGGGTGCCACTCTGAGCCTTTGTTCATTAAAGTTATTTATGAATATGGGATATCCAAATTAATTAATTAGTGTTATTGTTATTCGTTTGATTCCATTAGTTAACAATAAGGTGTGTGGTGTACTTTCCTGTTCATTAGTTAGATTACAAATCTCACGTAAAATTAATATGTAAAACTACTAACTCCCTAGTTACTCAATATGTAAATGTATATCATTAGATACTTAATTACAAAGAAACATGGTCTTAAAGTTATAAATTGTAGTAGTTACCAATTTATCAATATGGACAAATAATGGACCTTTACTTTTTATATGTAGACTTAAATACTAAAGTCTATAAAAGCTCGAAAGAAACGCATCAAAAGTAAAATTAAGCCATATAATGTACCTATGTGTTATTTTGGCTAAAAATATCAACGTAGGATTTGCAATTACGTAGGCACCATGTGAATATTAGAATATATTGTTATTAGAATATTTTTGAAGAGGCGTAGGAAAATTTTCTATTGTGGGAATAAGGCTTTTATGCCTACGCTTATAAGCGAGACCTGGCGCTACGTAAAGTATAATTTTATCGCTAACATATTATTGAAAAAATGTATTTTTTCTTTTACTGGAATAATTAAGAATAAACTTCAAATGGCTTACTTTTTTCTTTGTAAACTATTAATTTATTCATTTGAAACTGTTGTTTCTAACATACATACAAAAATAAACTGTTGTTTATTTCCAAGACTTCTATATGCTTTTAAATCGAACATATACAATGTGATGTAAAAGTACTTATTCATTCACATACAATCGATCTGTTTTCCATCCTTACATCAATTTTCTATTCAAAATATAATGGTTATCATCCAGCAGATGAACGGAGCAAGGAATAAATTGCGTTATCAGATTAAATAGAATCCAATAAATCCAGATACAACAATCCATGTGGGAGCCGGGAAAGATCAATATATCACAAGTAATCCGTCTATGAAACAGGAGCTAGCAAAATTGTACCAATCACGTTATTCGGGCTAAATTTAGATAGCAATTATATTCGATACAAATTTCATCTTGCTACCGAACACTTTCAATCGAAGAATGAAGAGCTTTGATTTAATTAAATAGTGATCGGATACAGGCCGCATGATAATAATATTTTTGTATAGTTTATGTTCGCGAAGACCGAAAATTGAGTCAATTAAAATGTCCATTGAACAATGCCAATACTCGTATTTCCAAGTTTTATAATGAAATACAATATGCGCTCTACGCTACAATTAAACGTACTAACAAGGTACCAACGTACGTATTATGTAAAAGCGTAACGTAAAATGTATACATGTAATGTTTATTATTATGTTATATTTATTATGTTTTTTTTTTTTTTTATTTACGTTACAAAAATCTCCAATATAACTTAAAAATCGAACTATAAATTTTGCTGTAACAGAAACGTCGATTAACTTTTTTGTTTTTAAAAAATAAAAACAATTTCCGAAAAACTGGGGCAAAGCAAAAGTTTAAAAGTGAATCAATTTACATGTGCCTACAAATTCATCCTTTGAATTCGCATAAAACGCAGTGCCCATCAAATATTCTGCGCAAACGAGGCGTTGTAAAATATGCAGAGCGCTCGGAACGGCAACTATAAGCGCGAAATTTTCACGAGAAAATACAGATAATGTTATGCAACAGATTATTGGAATAGTCAACTTTTGAAATAAATTTTATCCGTGTCGTGTCGACATCAAGTACGTCCATGATATTTCGGAGAGTCGAAAATTTTATGTAACTTTTAACATCAGTATTCTTTTATGCTCAAACGATGCTATCTTAAATATCTATCTTCAAATTAAACCGAGATGAATTGAGATTAGCATCAAAATTATTAAAATCTTGATTTAGCGCATACACGCAACGTTGTTAACTCAATTATACCGAAGGTGTTTACCTAATTATAGAAGCGGTAAGCCAAAAGAGGATTATCGCTGTAATGGGTTTACGCAAGCCGTAAGTCTTGTTTAGTGACAAATATAAACGTGCCGTAGTTACGAGGGCGAGGTAAACGCTCGTAAAACTAAACATTAACCGCCCAGATGTTAATGGTTACCTCCTGCAGTCATGTTGGAGGTAAATATAGTGCTTTTGAACTCGATCGTGTCAACGCTGCAGTTGTTTTAGTTGGAGTGTTTATTGTTCACTGTTAAATTTGCCTGTGTTCAAGTGAATTCGTGATTCGAATTTGTCCAGTGTTAATTTACGATCGTATACAAACTTAACCTGCTACATATCTATTATTGTGTCTATTATTTATATGTCAAGTAATAATAATAATTTCAAAACGAATTCAAATATTAATCATAAACTTGAGATAACATTTAATACAGTGCCACCTACAAATTATCAAAATATGTATTGACATAATATTAAAGGAGCGCATCAAATTTCACGTCAAATTAAAAATAAATCTCAAAGATAAACTATCGAATTCAATACAATACAATACAATACAAAAAGATTTATTGAGCCAAACAACACAATGATATGCTTATACATTCAAGACACCATTAAAAAATACAAAAATAAAAAATAAAAATTACAAAAATAAAATAACATGCTAACAATCGAAATTACATCTGACATATCAAACTTGCATTGTAGCTACAAAAAGGCCCTGGCTCAGCATAAATGTTGCAGAGGCAAACTCCACAACGCTGGTAATTCTGCCAGATACCCACATGGCTAGTTTGCGCCTCTAAGATAGAAGGAGTGTGAAATCAGATAAATAATAATAAGTATATATACAATAAATATATAATGAATAAGTTATATATAGGAGACAATATTTTTGGTCAAGTTTATGGGTAGTTTAGTATGTGTTAATTATGAAATGAATAAGCAAGCAATAAGTAATAACAATTTAATAGAATATAATTTTGGATACGTATAATAGGTATTGGGTATTGTCGAAGAATATTAAATTACTAATGTTGGAATTTTAGCAGGAACGATTTGTAAGTGCGACGAAAGTTGGACTTACACTTAAGATTTTTTATTGGAGGGGGGATATTATTCCAACATTTCGTCGCGCTATATTTGAATGACCCACGAAAGGCTGAGGTTTTATGCTGCGGAATGGAGAGTTCGTGAGTTCCACTCCTTATTTCACCCCTACTAGCATCTTTACGCCACGACAATTTAGTATAGAGATACCCGGGCTGCTTAGTATGTATTGTATCGAACAAAAGACAGGCCAATAATAACTCTTGCCGACCCTTCATCTTTAAAAAGTTGATGCTGTTTAGGAATGGAGTGACATGTGACCTAGGTGGAATGGTTACGCAGAATCTTGCACAGGAATTCTGGACTCTCTGAATGAGGCGCTGTACTTTTCCTGTTAAGCATGGTCCGTAAACGGGAAGAGCGTAGTTTAATTTAGAAAGCACAATGCTTTCACACAGCCTTATTCGTAGATCGACACTCAGAAAAGGTCGAATATTATAAAGGACTTTGAGTCGATAAAAACAGCTACTAACTAGCTTAGTAACATGATCTTCAAACCTCAACTGACTGTCGAAATCGATGCCCAAGTTTCGAGCAACAGGAACCCGTTCTAAAGGAATAGAGTCTACACAAATACTGATATCTTCTTCGTCCAAGTGGGAGAATTGCTTTTTAGAGCCAACAATAAGATATTTGGACTTGGTTGGGTTTAGAACCAGTGCGTTCTTGCGAGACCAATCGGAAATGCGTTCCAAGTCATCGTTCATGTTACGGGCACATTCTCCTATCCGAGCTCTATCCACAGGTATATAAATTTGCAAATCATCAGCGTATAGATGATACTGACAATTTTTTATACAAGAGGTGATATCTGCCGAATAAATGATGAATAAAAGAGGCCCAAGAATGGAACCCTGGGGGACTCCTCTATTCACAGGGACAAGTGACGAAAGGGCACTATTTCCGTCATTTTTCAGCAGAACCACTCTCTGAAAACGATCTTGAAGATAACTATTGAACCAAGATGAAGAAATACAATCGAATCCATAGAAATTAAGCTTAGAAATGAGAAGTGAGTAATTTATACTGTCGAAAGCCCTAGAAAAATCGAGCAGAGTTAGAATTGAAGGTTGACCATTATCACGAGCAGAGAGCAAGTTATCCACAACATCAATCAAGGCCGTGCAAGTACTCCGAAGTTTTCTAAATCCTGACTGAAATTCCGGTAGGATATTATTTAATTCACAGTACTTGGTGACTTGGTTGTAGACAACTCGCTCTAAGATCTTAGAGAGGTAAGGAAGAATGCTAATGGGCCTCAGGTCTTTGAGAGCAGTAGGATTGCTGTTTTTTGGTATGGGCCGCACCAGAGCTATCTTCCATTGCGATGGGAAAAGTGAAGAGGAAAGAGATTTATTAATTATTGCAGTAATAGCAGGAAGACTATGTGGAAGAGTTAGAAGAAACATGTCCCTGGTTATCCCATCAATTCCCTCTGCATTACTCTTGATGTCCAGGATAAGTTTACCTACATAGCTTTCATTAACTCGCTCGAATTTAAAAGAACTGCTACAGAAACGATTTTCATTAAAGTAAGTTAAGTCAGCAGGGTCAGCACTATTTTGACCGGGAACGTTTAGAAAATGTTTATTTATTTCGTCAGCATCACACAGATGTTGCGGAATCTCTCCAGTGCGTTTAAAGTCGGGAATAATATTGTTTTTAAGATTTTTCCAAAGAAGTTTTGTGTTGTTGTGATGCTGGTTAATTTTATGGTCAAAGAAAGCTTTCTTCTCAAAGAATATGCTAGTGTTCACCAGCCCTTTCAACTCTTTATATTCCCGAAGATGAACATCGAGGTTAGTTTTGCGATACTTATAATGTTGCTCATCTCTCAATTCAAATTCAATTCGTCAAAATGAGAAGACAATGGGTGCTCCTAAGGGTCGAGGTGCTTTAGAAATTGTCGACCCACATTTGGGTCACAGTGACGCCGCCGCTGACATTACTAAAAACTTGCTCTCATTTGCGTTGTTTGTGAAAACTGGTGACGGCCTACGACTTCGTTTAGATATCACTTCAATTATCAAGTGTACAGAAAAAGTCTAGATTTTTAGACGTCACGGGAAAGCGGTAAACAAAATTATGTAACCTGTATTCAGTTACCGTGATACATCCTATATAAATACAATTATAGTTTGTCTCTCATTCTAGTGAAAAACAATGTTTCCTTCTTATGAGGATCTACGTTATCATCAACTGATTTTGTTGTGAAGATAATTATTAATTATATATATGTTCATAAGCTTAAATTTAATATAATAAACAAACATAATTATCCATAATTATCATTACCTTTATATCGACACGAGCGCGAACAAAGACAAAAATGTAGAAAATACATCTGAATTTTTTGTCTCGTTGACTTTCTCCCGTAGGTCAAGATGATGCCTTCAAATTTTCAGTCCCCCAAGACGAGGGCCCTTTACAACATGGATACTTAAAAGTTAAAAAGAATTTTAATCTAATGCTGAACCACCAAAGAAGTGCCTTTTACCGATCCACGTTTCGCTTTGTGGAACGAACACCTACTCGATAATAATATGAGAAAATGCTGACCTTAATTATGTATAGATCGCGTGATGTTATTTTAAAATCTTGCGAGATGTGCGAAAATTATACGTTCTAAATTATAAATTTTGGTGCAGGGCAGAAAATGTGCTAATATGAAAATCTTGAAATTTCGTAATAAGTTGGTATGTAATCGTCCCTAATCCTTAATAATTAATCTTTCATTAATAAAATTTTTTTCAAAATATTATGGATTTATGCTTCGGTCTACATCTTATCAGAACTGCAACTCACTCATTTAAACGCGATTAACTTGGAAAAAATGCCTTGAACTCGTTAAGAAAGGAAAGCTGATTGTTCACTTCCTCATAATGCAGAAATTTATAATACCAAAATGCAGCAAAAATTCTCATTAACTACTTAGTTTTTGTTCAGTTATATCTAAGATTGACGACGCGGTTGGCGCAGTGGTAAAGTAACTGCTTACTGAGCCGACGGACCCGGGTTCGATCCCCGGTCAGGGCAAATATTTGTGTGATGAACTCAATTATTTGTTCTTGGGTCTGGGTGTTATTATCTATATATGTATTTATTAAATATTATATTTATCGTCGCCTAGTACCCACAACACAAGCCTTAATTGAGCTTACTGTGGGACTAGGTCGATTTGTGTAATAATGTCCTATAATATTTATTTATTATTATTTATTTACATAGTTATTCATAATTATAAAATTAAGTTTACTTTGCAATCAACTACCCGTTACTTTATATTTTTATTTATAATTAAGTGACATAATTTGCATGCTGTTAATAACGGCTTAACATCCTGGAACTCAATTGTTATCACATCTATGTATATTGTATACCATGTTTTTTGGCAAATAAATTAATATCGCAGATCGATAAAGTACAGTAACCTCGTGATATTAACAAGACTAATTATATGTTAATGTCTTCACTGTTATAGTTTCTATATCTGTCTTATTATTAAGAAAGAAAAGTTTTCTAAAATCTTGCCCGTCATAACCTATAGATTGCGTGATAGTCCATAATAGTATATCCTTTTGTAAGAAATTGCTTTGAACTTCGTGTCAAGAACTATTTCGTTCACATCCTAAAGTAATTTATATTTCTCGACGACGCGACGTTAAATTTATTAATGATACAGTGTATCTCGAAGACGGTCGAAGTGTGGGTCACTTTATTTTATACATTTTGCTAACGCGTAGAGCTGCTACGAGCTCGTAGCATGACCAATTTAACGCCGAGACGCATACTAACTATACTCAAATATTTGCTATAGAGGAAAATAAGGGAATTCTAAATTATTATTATTAGTATTATGTCATACTAGCTTTCCGCCCGCGGCTTCGCCCGCGTTTTCAGAGAAAAACCCGTTTCCGTAGGATTTCCGGGATAAAACCTATCCTATGTCCTTTCTCGGGTATCAAAATATCTCTATATCAAATTTCATGCAAATTGGTTCAGTAGTTCAGGCGTGATTAAGTAACAGACAGACAGACAGAGTTACTTTCGCATTTATAATATTAGTATGGATAGTATGGATTCTATTTTTATGTCATATCTATAATAATCCTAATATCTATACTTAATATCATAAAGCTGAAGAGTTTGTTTGTTTTTTTGAACGCGCTAATATCAAGAACTGAAAAATTATTTCGGTGTTAAATAGCCCATTCATCGAGGAGGGCTATAATATATCATCACGCTAAGACCAACAGAAGCGGAGCCACGCGGGTGAAACCGCGGAGCGCAGCTAGTTATAGAATAATAGTATGAACGCAGGAGCATCCTCCTAAATAAATATATTTATAGCATATATCACATAAATCTAATTTTTGTTTTGATTATCATAGGAATAGCAAGATTTAGCAAAAAATATATGTAACCTAAATAAAATTCGACTAAAGAAAAACATATCTTATTCGTAACAAAAACGACATCCTCATTTCGGTTTCATACTTATTCGGTAAGATTCACGGCTTTGTGTGATATTTAGGTTTTCCTCGTATTTTATTTTACGATGAGGTTGATTATTCTGTGTCATCTAAAATAACAACACCTTTGAACGTAAAGAATAAACACACACAAGCTTGTAAAAATCCCGAAAACTCAGCAAAAAGTTCAGTTATTTTGTTACTTACGCGCAGCTTCAAACAATATCTAAATGAGATTTTCCTGGAATATTTTAATAGAAGCTATATCCACTTTGCGTAAAATAGCATAATCCAACAGTGCTGTATTGAAATACTGCATTAGTAATCGTATTAAATAATGGCTCTATCCGCTACATAAAAGCTGAAATTTTCCCTCGTTTATATTATTGAAGAGCTATTTTAAAAGCTAGGTATGGGCAAAATGGATATAATAAATCTTAATACGTCTATACTTTTATATTTATGATATAAGAACTTATTAAACTGCATTTCGTCATCAATATTCATCAATATTCATATACGAAATTGTGATTTTAAAAGGCATTTAAATACGTAACTGCTTAAAACATCTTACAATAATATACATAATATAATACATAATATTCCGGAATATTAAAAACTAGCGACCCGCCCCGGCTTCGCACGGGTACAATGGCGGCCGGCCGGTACCGCCGCAAATGCTACGTGATACGTCCCGCAATTTTTAAATCTGTAATATCTTCGAAAATATTCACTTAAATCATAAGGTGTAAAGGGCCATATAGATCTATATTAAATGAACAATATATTGAAGGTATTTAATTCGTTAAGGATTAATGCTGTATTGGTTAAAATCGCTTCGAAAATTAACCATTATTTGTCGTAAAAAGTAAATGACAAAAAAAGTTATTGTGGGTTACCCATAAGAGATAGACATATACCATCGCGGACTTTTCTGTAGACCTTTTCAATGTGTACAATACTTAGTACATTATTTTGATAAAACTCGTAGGGTTCAGCCTGCGTTTGCAATGTAAGCGGAAAAAATGTAATTATTTACGACATCACATTAGAAACCTCAAAAATAACAGTACTTCTCCACTATTTAATGGATGTTATTATACATATAAACCCTCCTCTTGAATCACTCTATCTATTAAAAAAAACCGCATCATAATCCGTTGCGTAGTTTCAAAGATTTAAGCGTACAAAGGGACATAGGGACATAGGGACAGAGAAAGCGACTTTGTTTTATACTATGTAGTGATAGTGATGACGCCAATATGTAAAATAATGTACCTCAATTCTTCCATATAAGTAATGGTATATAAGTAATAAACTATTCTAACGCCTTAAAGCTTAGTGACGAGCGTCTGTTTGTACGTGCCGGATAATTAGTAGAGGCAGGAAGCGTCAGCTGTTTGCTGTACGCCACCGACATGTTACACTATGCTTACCGTGCTAATTTAATTAAACTATATGATACATGGCAGACACTTCGAATAATCAATCACATTTTAACATTTATTTTATAATGAGACCTTTGTCTCAATGCATATTCGGCCATTTACAAACTCAAACTAAATTTACTTTTATCATTACCATAGTTGACTATATAATATAATTAAACTAGCGGTCCGCCCCGGCTTCGCCCGTGGTACCTACATGTTTAAACTATCCTATCTCTCAAGTTTTGATTCCTGAGAAATACGGAAAGCAATCTCACTGTATATATGTACTTGATTTGAGAAGGATTTTCTCTGGAACATGAGATTTTCGAAGAAATTTCATCACACACGGCTCAAAAACAAACAGGATTAGGAATTTTATGCAAATAAATATATCTGTATTGATCGGTGCACGAACGTATTGAATTTTTAGAAACATTGAAAGTTACAAAGCCAATCATTAATTTTACCTATTAATTAAAACATTCTACAAATAATATACAATATTATTTAGAGCATCTAATTCCACAAAGCAATAAACAACGGTACGTACCATAAAACTGGCAATATTTCACGCACCCAACGTTTTAAACCGCCAGAACTTTAATATCCCAGTAATTCCTAACTATACCTTCAATTTCATGATATATACGTACCTGTGTACCGACTGGCGAGACTAAACGACCAACAATTTAACTTCCGCCCGCGTCTAACTTACTGCTATTATCTAGGGAGGCAGAGCAGAAACATTATATTATTTTCACCCGTTGATTTTTAATGACTTTTCTCTTCAACCTTGGATTTTAAAATGCGTTTTTAATTTAGGAATTACACAAGAAAACGTACTTATAGAGTAGTATGTGGAACAGATTTTACACCAGATTTATTTTTTAATCCGCTTGTAATCGATGTGTAATTTAGTACATAAAGTCCATTATGTTTTTCTCATAACAAGTGGTCACATGCTAATCTATTTGACCTGACAACAACCGTATAACATAGCCTTCAAATCGAAAGTCTGACATTGTAATTGCACGGTCTCAGCCACGAGTAGTATCTACGTAGTACTTACTTCATGTACGTACTAAATAAAGCGGTCATCCATCTAAACACCGACCGCGTCGTAAGTAGCTTAACTACAAGATCATTTACCCACCGTTAAGAGCAACTAGCCATGACGATCCGTACCTTAATCACGAGAGGCAATTGTTTGCTATTATCATAGCCATTACGTTATCTATCACTGATTAATTTGCATATTGTAAATGCTTATAATGCGTGCCTCCGAGATTAATGATAACTATGATAACTCAGTCATTGTGCAGATTAGCCATGATATCCTGAGCTCTGCTCCGTTCTAACTTCGTTATAGATATAGGTACGCAGTTAGATAGTTTCACAGAAAACTATAAGTAATAAAATGTTATAATAAACTAACGCAGGCGTTAATGCATAATCGTCGATCGAATTATCTTAAACAAATCTACAAACCATCTTTCTTATATGATTTGAACTTTTGCATGATAAAAAAAGGTTTTTATTTCATTAAAAATCGTAATTTAACAACAATATTGTGTCGACAAATTTTAAAATCACAATTAGTGACACAGTGTGTCCATTAATTATAACAAACAGGTTGCAGAAACAACGAATCTATTTTACATATTATGTATCATAAAACATATGTTCTTTATTTCCATTATATTGAACATTTTATAAACAAACACATACAAAACAAATAAATCATAATTTAACAAATGTGTTATCGATGATAGATCAAATTTTCACAACTCCCTCACACACTTGACCTACAAATTTACTGCTATGTGCTCATAAAAATGCTCCGAGGCAGTATTAAGTTAAACCATCCACGTCTAATTTTATTTTTCGCATGAAATTTCGTGATATTTTTTATCTTATGATACTTTTACTTGATACGTCTCTCAGCAACGCCAGCAATTTCGTTATACATAATCCATACTAATATTATAAATGCGAAAGTAACTCTGTCTGTCTGTCTGTTACTCAATCACGCCTGAACTACTGAACCAATTTGCATGAAATTTGGTATAGAGATATTTTGATACCCGAGAAAGGACATAGGTTAGGTTTTATCCCGGAAATCCTACGGGAACAGGTTTTTCTCTGAAAACGCGGGCGAAGCCGCGGGCGGAAAGCTAGTTATATTATATAACTTGTTATAATATTTACCATCATTGAAATTATCCAAAAGCTTAATTATTGTTATAGCAAAATGCAGCAACTGATCGACAGAATACAAAACATTTTTAGTCGGAGAAATACAAAGTAAAGTAAAACGTATTATGTTATGGCTAAAATCTATAATCTAATTGAGTCCATCCCAAGAGATTGGAATTACTGCTCATTATCAATGTTCTATAGATAGGTAGAAATATACTCATTATTTCTACTCCGGTAGTTCACATTTCACTACTATTAAGAAAATCCTACTGTGGTAGAGTACTTAACTTTCTGGTTTGAAAGATTAGATTCGATGTGTTTCTTCAGATTATATAATTATTTTTAAATATATTCCATCTAATTGTATGAATTTATTTTAATATTTAATTTATTCTTACAATTTTCAAGTCCAAATTGAATTTCACTTGTCAATAAATTCTTTTTTCGATCAGTCTCTTATAATTAATGATCACGTTCTTACAAGAATATTTTTATTCTTAAACTTTAAATATTTTATTAAGTATAAAGTATAATTTTGTAAAATATTAGAGACATTCAAACAATGGACAACAGCCATAAAAAAATTATGATGTTTTAACCATTTGACTGCAAAGCTCCTAAAAATATTTGTCCACATTCCCTCAAATATTTTTTATAACCTCCCACACTCGGATATACCGTTCTAGCATACATTCCTTACCAATCGGGTTGCCTGAAAGAGAATGCTTTTGAGCAATAAGGCCGCCTTTTAGTACGTATGTTTTGATTGTATCTAATTAAAGTATAGCTTATTTCTGTTTTGTATATGTACAATAAAGAATAAATAAAATTACAATATTACCGTGTGGCAAACAGAGAGACAGAGATTTGACTCTCTGATTTCTATTAAACTAAGTTAAGAGGACTAGCAACCAAATGAATCTTATATTCTACAACCTGCCCTTAGAAGGGATATACCTACCTTATTATTCTCAAGATACAACTCAGCCTTATCTTATGTTAAACAAACACATCACGAGCCTTCAGATAATTATTCAGGGTGGGACATCAAGATAGGCCGCTGCCAGGGAAATTATGTCTTCGTGTTCATCGCAAGCCTTTATATTGTTTAAGACGTCTTCTTCAGTTTAATATTAATATATGCACCCGTTTATTATTTATTCAAGGTTCATTATTCATGCATATTGAACATTTCAAAAACTTTTCAGTGTGATTTATTACCGATTTATTGAGATAAAAATATAAATACAAGAGTTATTACTTGAACTGGTCGTCTGGTTTCATTACGTAGCTATCATGAAAGAGTAACATTATCATTGAATTTACTCGTGTATAAAAAATTTCAATAGGACATGCGAAACTAGGTCATACTTTGCAACTTTGATAAATCCAGATTAAGGTACATCTGTCGTTGCATAATTATTAAGCAAATCATCGTTAGAACATAGAAATAAATTGAACCGTAGCTCAAACATTGCGGTCATTCGAGATAAAGAATAGGATATAAAGCTGTAGTATCGTAAATCAGCGTGGTGGGGAGCGGGGCCGGCGTCGGGCGCGCGGCGTCTCGCGGGCGGCCCCGGG
>CAJQZN010041843.1:4395-20217 GCA_907164685.1 Colias eurytheme | reverse complement strand
TGGTTCATTTGACCCATATTTTTGTCCTATGCGGGCTTGTAGTCTATAATAAATGTGACCGCACATACAAGGAAGTCAGTTATTAACATCTTAAATCTTAATGTTTAATTTCCTAATAAGATAAAATACGCAAACAATTACGGAAAACAACAGAACATGTAGGACGTAGACCGTACAGATACAATTTAAAATCAACCCGAATTTTGACCGAGTCGTATCTTAAACATTTTTTTAAATAAATGTTGATATATTTTATTAGTAGTTGTAATTTAGTTCATCTTTTTATCGTTCTTTAAGAAAAAATTAGAAATATTTTATTAATATTTACGTATTCCCACGCAGTATCAAATTAGTATGTGATATATAGAGTCTTGATAGAGTCGTGAAGTCGTAAACATAATATTATTTGTTCGTGAACTTAATCTAAATCCTTGTAATGTCATACATAATTGTAACATCACAAATAGACAAGGAAATTAGATGTGATAGACAGATGTTGGATCGCACGATGGTTGCATAAGTTATACAGTGTCCTGAGGTAGAGGAGCCGGGGTGAACGTGGGAGGAAGGTTACAGCAAGGTCGCGGGGTCGCGCTAACAACCCAATATCTGCGCATGTATAAATATATAACGATATCTATACCTACCAAAATTTGTACGGCTTAAAAAATGAGAGCATGCGGTTTGACACGTGATATACCTACGAGCTATTTATTATTTCATATTTTTATCGAGCTTCGTTGTATCAGCTATGGTTTATGAACTAGGGTTGTAAAAATCCAAAAAGTATTATTTTCTTGTTTCTTTGTAGGTAGTTCATGTTTGATTTTTTTTTGGCAGGAATTTCATCAGTCCTGAACTCCTGGATGTTCGAAGTGCCGAAAACGAATTTAAACATAATTTATATTTAAATAAGGAAAGTCCTTCTACATACGTGTAATGTGTATACACAGTATTACCATATTAATATTGTAATACTGTGGTGTATATTTATGTAGGGTAATATTATTTAGTGAACAATTACTTAAAAATATGTACAGCTGTGTAACTATTGTATGTGAGTATGCTCTACCAGGTAGATTGTAGGTTGATTATTTAGGTAGAGTCTACCTAAATAATCAAATACCTGTATAAAATGTGACCCAATAACCTTAAAACAACGTAAACGGTCGACTTATTTTATCGGGTGAACATAGCACTGATGAGCAGGGCGTCCTTCGAACGTCAGCCATGATGTAGGTCACTAATATCACTCGTCCTTGACCTACGGTATATGTGTGCCCTTCACAACACCCAATGTACTCATTCCGGCAGCTGCCAACACAGTGACAATTGGCAAGGGCGCCTACAATTTAGAACACCGTTTTCTGTGATGCTTTTATTTTCATATAAAAGTTGTATACATTTAAAACAAACAATTGCGAATCAATTATACCTACGAAATACGAATACAAAATAATGAGACGTAAATCGACAAATGCGAACGGTCTGAAAATAGTTACATGACATTACCATGACCTTGTGGATAATTACGACGATCGAAATCACTGGTTTGTGATACAAAGGAAAATCGTGTGTTCGCGAATTATTCCGGGAAGCGCTGATAGAGGCGAATAACGGGTTGGCTATGATTATTCAGAATAAAGATATCGCGATACACACAGGCACATGGCGTGTCTATGTACTAGGACGTGAGACCGCGGACGGTAGTGTGCGTGTGTGTGACATTGAACTTCACTCTTCACGCGGTGGCGGCGCACGAGTTGCGTAACAAATTCACATTACTCCGGCTGGTACTCACCAAGAGTGGCGTGAGACATGATAATACATCAGTATTACTGCCAAGCGAATTACTGTAGGTAAATAAAATATCGCTTTGGAGATGCAGTTTCCAATTTCATATATTTTCAAGATCGTTAGACGCATAACCATATGAACCATACGAAAATATAAAAATATAGGTAACTCAACATGCTCTTTCATTCAGAATAAATATAGCATAGTATTATATTTGCAGTACCTACCTATTCCTAATACTGAAAAAAATAGGTCCCCTTTTGGGTGATAAAAATAAAGTAGACATTGCTTCAATAAATCATTTAGGTACAGTTTTCTCCATCATCTAGACCTAGAGTCTAGACTTTAGAGGTACATCGGGAAATCGATATAGAGTTATAGACTAAACACATATTTTTATGGAAGGAAACATTATATTTTAAACTTAAAAGACATTTACTAATTAATTATAACAATTGTATATGATATTTATTTTAACTGTAAATAATTTGGGAAACTTGTTACTTCCGCATAATATGTAGATAACTTCTAAAATATGGTACATGGAGCTTATAAATGTTCTTATGTCAGTATTTGACCAGTTAGCTCAGTCCTTGAATGTCAACTAATTCGCAACAGTTGCTTCCGCGACGCTGCGAGGTCACCCTGTATAATAACAATATTTATTGACGTCTTGCCGAGTGGTGACCGCGAACTTGCCCACTTATATATATCACTTGTTTCCGTGAACAACTATGAACGCTTCCTCGTGCTTTTGAGTAAATGGTATCTTTACAAGGATATTATGTGATAAAATATAGGAATAGATAGTCCCAACTACCCTTGCACATAAACTGATGCACAATTTCTCTATCATATTAGGTATCATAATCATTTTTTAAGGGCAAGTAAGTCATCTACATTCTTGCCTTGCCAGACCAAGAACAATTTCAGCTCTAACGTTCATGCGCATTCTCCAACAATTATCTAGGATGTGTGACTTGCGATTTTAAAGGACTTTTATGGCAGAAGTAATAAAAAGAATTATGTAACTCAAGCATGTAGGTATGTGTATAACTCATAAACCAGGTGGCCTCCGCAAATAATACCTAATAAAGCGACAAGTGACGCAGCTTGGAGCGGCGCGGGCGCGGGCGGAGCGGTCGCCTATCAGACTGTACAAATAGTTGCAACCTTGAGATTCGGCGCGAACGACAAGGTCACCGCGCAAATCGTTATCAGCGTGACGTCAGCGCATGACCTCCGAGAGACCTTCGTTGAGGTGCCCGCGCGATAACGCTACCAACCGATGACGACCGATAGGAGCGCGGGATCCGCTGCAACTTCGCGACTGTGCGAGCTTCCGCGTTGCCACTTTCCACGTGGCCTTTACGCATCTGAATACTTGTTTTGTAACACAAATACATAAACACAATTTGAATAAGACATCATTTCTATTTAAAACTCTTTTAGACATTCTTATTGGTTACTCAAATCGCTTACTGGATTTCATTATATCCGATTTTCTTAAATCTGATGGTTAATCTATGTCGATTCTAAACTATTTCGGTTGTTGGCAATTTGGCATTCTTCCAAACGCAGCGTCACATAGTTTGAATTGAAATCACTTTCTTCAAGCTTATCCGCCGTAATATTTGCGCGACCTTGTATTTTCAGGGTCGCGTCGAGCTAAAATATCAACATGACATTTACACGATTTTCCAATATTAAGCCTGATACCAGGAAGTGTTTCTAAACTTCAGATAACAATAAGTTATAACCACGCTTAAATTAACATAATTTTTAAAGTTATTGATCAATATTTACAATGTGAAATGGACTGGTTAATATTATTTTATAAAAATTCAATTTTAAACGCGGTTTGTAATACCACCTCACCGACTAACTTAATTATATTTATAGTTTAGCTTTAGCCGATTCCAATTTCCAATGTATAAAACGTATTTATTAGAAAATATACAAAAAACGATTTCCCATATCTTAATATCATGGATTGTCATCAAAATGTAAACGACATTTTTTTCCCATTGTGAAAACGTTCGGCAGTCGACTGCTGTTCCGACAGAAGGTATTATGGAACACAAACCTTTTATAGAAATAGAAATTAAAAATCTCTTCTCTTTATACTCAACCTTTCTTAATTTAGACGAATTATACGGAAAAACGAAAACTTTCATCATATTACTTAATATAGAGATACATATTTTTTGTAGATTGCTCTCTATGATACACGAAACTAAATTAAGATGTTAATAAGGACAAATTGTGTTAGTATTATAGTACTGTATACTTTCTTTTAAGGCATTGGAAAAGTGGACCACAGTGTTTGGGCGAGGCGAGCTTGACCTGAATCTAAATACGAAGGTATAAGAGAAATCTTCACCGGTTCGGAGGCTGCCAGAAAGAGCCGATGGCCGAGTCTCGAGAGAAAGGACTTCGTCCTTCGTTGTAGCACCTTGTTTACACTCGCAGTAAAGATTATATCAAACCATTTTACATTAAATCTTTAGTTTCTAAATGTTACTATCGTGCACCTACTTTTACTTAACTTTCACTTATGTAGAAACTAAATGGGATAAGTGTATCATAAAGATATTTCTCGTGACCAAGATTAGTGATTACTGATTAAATTTAGTTGTTGTGTTATATTAAATTAGTATTGTGGATTTTTATTATGCGAAGAGCATTTCTGCTAAAAGTAAAAAAATACTGAAATTTGTACATATTATATCAAACTCTACATTATTTTATTAACTAATAACGTCGAGCAGCTCGAATTGTCGATGACCGTAGGCTTTCCGATAGGCTCGATCCTCTGTCAGTGCGAAGAGACGTTGCGTCTCTTTGTATACTATACAGAATCTACTATGGGGAGTGCTCTGAGGAATTGTTCCACCACTGTCCGCTTCACCCGCAACTTCCTTCCGCGTACGGTGAAACTGTGGAACGATTTGCCACCTGCGGTGTTCCCGAACAACTACGACATTGGGGCCTTCAAGAAAAGAGCTTATTTGTCCATAAAAGGCCGGCAAAGCACCTGCAACACTTCCAGTGTTACAAGTGTCTATGGGCGGTGGTGACCACTTATAACATCAGGTGGCCCACCTGCCCCTTTGCTTGCTCTGTCATAAAAAAAAAGAATAATAAAATAATACAAAACAAAAAGTAATGAACAATAGCTTATCTTTTTTTTAATATGTAATACGTTTATTTGATCCTATAATGAACGTTTCTTTTGCTCTATTTACTTAAATTTACAAAAAAATATAATTCTTGCGTACAATTAATATAACAAATGAAAATTTGTGATTATATTTACCAAAAACTAGCAGCAAACTTTGTGAAGAATTTGAATTGGTATTGGGCAGATACGAATGTAGAAAATGAGTATACTGTGATCTCACTTGGCTCAGTTACTTATGTCTGACAAAATCTACACACAATCATCACTAATGTAGGTCAGGGCAGTGGGCCGCATTGTCACGCGTCGTTGCTTGTCTTCTTATACAACCATACTTTTCAATGTAACTCATATTTAAATTTGAACATGTTATCCCACTTGGTACTTCTTCTCTTTCTGGCAATTATGGTACTTGGTACTCTCTTTATTGCAATTAAAATAACTCTTTATTCAATTTGGAGAATATTCGTCGAAAATGTATTTTGTAAGTAAAAAGAATAGTGTTTCTCTTAGCGCTACTAGCTAAATTATTAATGTTAAAAGTTCCATATTTAAAGAAAAATCCAAATCTCGAATTGAATAACATATCTAGATAGAGAACCTTATTAATAAATACTTATGCCTGTGCACAGCTTAATTACTTTTTTTATTCTGGTAATATTTTGCTAGTATCTTCATGTGAATATGATAGAGTTTTACTAGTACATATTACCATTCATGTTATTAATATTTTTATGAAATTATAAAATACACTAGCTGCGCTCCGCGGTTTCACCCGCGTGGCTCCGCTCCTGTTGGTCATAGCATAGCGTGATGATTATAGCTTATACCTCGATGAATGGGCTATCTAACACCGAAATAATTTTTCAAATCAGACCAGTAGTTCCTGAGATTAGCGCGTTCCAACAAACAAACAAACTCTTCAGTTTTATAATATTAGTAGATATAGTCTATAGATAAATTTCCGCAAAGTGTTCAATATTAAAGGCGTAGTACATATTTCATTTTGCGTTTCAACGAGGTGTTTATTTGCATTATCATATTATAATTTATAATGATCATGCGTTTTGCTTTCTCGTATTTCAACACATAACCTCTTGGTCACTGACCTGCATTTTTAGCTTATCCGGCAAGTGACAACACCCACTTTTTCCAATTTGCCACGGTTTGTATTGGATTATTTTTTGTTTTATTTTTCTGAATCAAGTGACAAATGGAGCGCAAACGGGCGCAATGACCGACATCTTTCAGAATTAAAACGAAACGATTAAGCTCCTAAAAGAATCATTTCAACAGACAATTTATGTCTGTCTTCGCTACATTTTTCTGGAAAATTTACAAGTATGTACTAAAAAATAGGAATTACTTTTACAGTATTTTCATGGGTTATTTTTACAATGTTTTGTTTTATGTATACCTACATTTCCTTTAGGTATTGAACTGAGACAATGAAGTGAAAGTGTAAGTGATTTCTCTTTTAAACTTTATATTGGCGTTGACTATGAGAACTTATAGTAGTACTGTAGAAATGTAAATAGATATAATTTATGTTTTCTTTGTTTTTACGTCATTCAATATCTTATTGAATTTGTAATTATGAAATAACACAGTCGTCAATACGGTACAATAACAATAAGTATCAATTGTTTATTTTGCCAGAACATTCTGAGGTTATTAACTCGGGTGCAATTTTAGCTGACATTGGATGATCCAAAGAGCAAATTCGCTTAGTTGACAAAATCAGCGAATTGCGACGCATTTTCTTGTTTATCGACACTCGACAAGTTCACGTGGCGCACAGTGTGCTCCCATTCACCTTACTTACACCGCAATAACATTGTTTTAGGAGTAGGTATGTTAACAACAATATTTTGCAATACATATTTGAGACATGACACAAAATTGACACCGTAAAAGTACGCCATCGTACTTTTATGGTGTACGGTACCTTTTCGTGTATATTAAAAATGATGAATGGTCCATAGAACATGCAGCGTTTCTATTTAATTTTATTTAATTTACTTAGAAACATGTTCGTTCTGAAATAAACGAAAATCCTGATTTCTTTAAAATGAATAATGGTGAAGGATTTAAAAGTGCGTATATCATATAATTTGTGGTAACTGCAGGTACACGTTGCAATTCATTGTTTTTATACGAGTATGCAAACATATTATGTGGGTTTGACTTGATACCGAAACATACAAATGTGGATTGCATAGGTACAAAATATATATTTTGTTTTATCTTTAAGAAACAAATGAAACAACAGAATATTGGTATTTAAGTTCCAAGCAAGTTTAGAGCTGTGTGATTAATTAATACATAATCTTAGGCGTTAGTATTATCACAAATCAAATAAAGGCTACGTAAGCTATTACCTACAATCCTAATGCGGAAATATTTCAGTGTTTATTAAGTCATACTGATATTTCATGATGTTACGTACGAAATGCTAACTCATTGCCATCTATAGAAGCGTCTGAATATTGATGCCAAAATACCTTTTACAAATTAAATGGATGGTCGTCATAACGAGAAAATGTTGCATCTATGATTCTTACTTAAAAAAGCGTCTATTCTAATCGCAAATTCCTGTGAGTTTGTTTTTTACTTTATACAATTTCGGAAAAAACCCAGTGTAATTATTTTTCTTTCAAATATTTTCTCAGCTTTACAGTTTACAATAGAATCAGGTTAAGTTTTAAATGGTGGTGTACAAAGAGTCACCACCACTAAATACAAAAATATCAACATTTATTTTACATGTATGTATGATATAATATTCTAAATATGAAAGTTTGTTTATCTGCACGTCTATTACGCTTTCATGAGTAAACCATAACTGTCAGGTACTAATGAAATATGTCATAGATTTACAATCAACTCTGAAGTACGCTTCGGGGCGGCTTCAGATGGAAAGCCATGGAAAGCTATCGTATACAACATATCAAATATATTTATCTATTATTTTATTTCTTAGTATATATCTATGATAAATAGTTAAAAAATATCGCGAATGAATGTTGATCTAAATTACCCATAATTGTCCTTTACATGTATTTACCTAGTTTATTACATGATTATTATATTAGGAGATTTTCATCATCGACTATCAGCATAGCACACACTCCGTTGTAAAACTGATTTCTTTAATTCACAGTAACATAATAATGTAGTCACATTACCTACAAGTTAGACAGACCTTGCAATCAGGACAAGGAAGTCTAGATAAACTGCAATCATATTATCGTTAAATACCATTACATATAGTAATCTTAAAATTGTTCACAAAAGGATCCTTAAAATAGATATAACATTATAATTGTATCAACTTACAAAACTTATAAAACTTATTAGCGTTGAAAAAATAAGAGAACTAGGATAACATATGGCGAAAATTAAAATCCATGTGAAGTCTTACTTAGAGCTTCTTATTATATTTTACTAAAATGATTTTGAGACCTAAATACAAGTTGGTTGGTTTAAGGTTGGTTTAATTGACAATTGAGTGGAATGTTAGGAAGTTTCATAAAGGTCTTTTCTCTAACTGAAAAACCAACTGTTATACCATTAACTCTTTTCCTGGTCATTTAGGTAAAAAATAAGATTTATAAAAACAAATGGCATTATTTTAATCAGCGATTAGTCCTTGTAAGGTGAACACGCTGTACGGGGGAGTAGTGCTGTAAAGCGGCCTTGCGGCAGCATCATGCGATATTTTCGCTCTGGGCGTTAATGCGGAAGACTATTTCAAGAGTCAGGGTCGGCTCGGCGCCCGTCACCCACCGACGCTATGCGCTCACGTGCTCTTCTCAGATTTCCAATAGGAGACGTACTGTTACAGCCATTCATTGGTTTCCGGAGAAGGGCCTGAGGAACAAATATCCCCAATTCATAGATTGTAACTAAATGCCCATCACAAACCCACCTATTTTATTATCCTATTGTGATAAATGCTATCTACATATTATTTAATATTTTCCTATAATCTATCTGGCTTTGAAATCAGAACAGACATTGATCCTAATAACTGTAATCTACATACTATGAAAAAGAATGATCTGTCGACCTTAACCCGCTTGTGTGAAGGGTACAGTAATGTACTAATGTAAATAGACAGGAAGCCGGTCCAATGTCAGGAAGCCAAGAAACAAATCGGTTATTTGTATTAGTGAATCTTTTCAGTGTCTTAAAAAATCCTGAATAACCGAATTTTATTAGTAGTAATAGTGACAAAAACAATTCAATAAAATAAACGCTACACTGTATTGACTTAATTGGATGTATTATTTGGTTGATCTTGAATGAAAATGCCAATAACAATACAGTTTATTTTTATTAAATTATCGTAAGGACCGCTCGTGTTTACCGCGTGTCCTCGAATAGCCTCCACATGGAAAGTACATTGTTCCACAGTTGTCATTAGCTGAAGCCTTGAACTTTGTGAGCGTGGCGGTAAACATGTTTGCGCAGTAAGCACTGCGCATTCGATATTGCTATGACGTCCCTGTGTCGCCCTATAAGTACCTACTGTAAATTATTTCTATAATAAGGTTTATTCCACTGCTTATTGCTCATCGTCCTCGTGACATTCATTATATTGCGCGGAAAAATGATCTAGATTTTACAACGACCAGTCTCACTGCGTATGGGTTTTATATTTTCTACTTGAATTAATTCCTATAAATTCTAACAAAGCTCTGATCTTAAAACCTTTTCGTAAATTTATTTTAGGTACACAAACTGAGTGCTCAAAAAATAAAAATTACCTGTGCTGGGTGATAGCCTTATAAATCAATATTGAACCGCTCTTACGTCATAAAAGGTCACTTGTTACAAATCGCCAATAACATAAAAATAATAAACAATGATCGAGGAAACATTCTTCTAACATACATAGAGTCCATTGTGACGTGGTCCGCTATGGTGACCGAGGTGGCCAAGATAATGAGCGCGCCAAGGCCGACGCGTGCTAATTACAATTACCGTGAGTGGACATTCTTTGTTCCAGTAGTGATTAATGCCGGTCGCGAGTGTCGAGGAGTATCGCAGTGAGATAACAGGAAGCGTCCATGTTCGCTACGTCAGCTCGCAAGGTCAACCTGCGCATCGAGAACCCTTTTAATGCGGTACTGCATTATATGTCGCAATAATCTGTATACTGTATAGCTTATTATTTTATTCCATATGCAAAGACTATTTCTAAGGAGCCCATTTTTACAAAATATCGTGAATATATTACTTAGGTAGGATATTTTACCTATGTACATCAATGCGCCATTAAATATATATGTAGTACCTAAAACTTAAAATTTTATTTAATCTTGATGTTTATAAATAAAACACGGAAGCTGTGACGGAAGCTATAGACTATGTCGATTGCTTTTTGTTTTTCTTCTTTATTCTTTATATGTGTATTTTATTATCGAATAATCCTTGGTTTTATGAGATTTTATACACATGGAATAACTGAAAACCAATAAATCCGACGACGTACAGTTATAGTTTTTTCATACCCGGTATTAATAATTTCCTTTACAGTGAATTGTACTTTATGCTGCTAGTAAAAGATTCTAAATTAGTCTGTTTCTCCATTCTTATCGTTTCAGCTCTAATCAGAAAAGACCTTGGGACTGACCCTGAATATTTTTATCCGGTTATTTCGCAAATGTACTTTATACTCGTACGTATATCTAAAGTGGACCGAAAAATAATATCATTTAGAAATATTTGATTATTACAATTAAAATTCTATGGAGTTGAATATAACTTTTCAGTTTTCAAGCTATAATTTTCAACATCTAAGCATATCTTCTAATTTTGTTAGGTCCCCTCTTTATCATTTGGTCAATTGTATGAAAACAATCGTTCTGCTCTATCTAAACTACATACACACTACCTACATAGTACATACCTACATTAACAATCCAGTAATATAAAATAATTTAAATATTTATCTTTATCATGATAATATTAAGGTACCATTACCTTTAAATATTTAAAAACAAATTCCAGCATTGAAGTTTGTACATGTTTTTTTCCTATATGTTTTTTCAGCACACTCAAATTAAAAGTACATACGCACTTAATTTTTCTGGTATAAGAAGCAAGGCCACGATGATCTAGGAAGTTAAGCGTTATGACCTCGACCTTGCGTGTGCGAAAAATATTCGGCAGCAATTTGCGTTATGACCATTTCACGGCTCTCCACCCACATTCATCTCCTTCACTACTTTATATATTGGCTTATACATTCCGTAATGTGATATGTCTCAAACTTTAGCGTTTATTCTCGTGACTTATAAAAAAGTGCTTCTGTAGATCTTTACTTCATCGAAAATCAGCTATTTCTTAGTGGTAATCTCATCAAAATCGATCCAACAATTTTGAAGGCTAACTATAAAAATACCATTATTTATTACATTGTTATCAACACGATATTAAACTGCAAATGAAATTGCACATTATCTCTACCAAATAATTTGTTCAGACGATATTGAAATAAAATATTTTGCCTCATTTAAAAAAAATAACTTAAATGACAATTTTGTGTTAATATTTAATGTTGATGAAATAATACCTGGAAGAATAATTAATTATTAATTTGTTGATGAATAATTCCAGGGTTGCCTGGAAGAGATTGCTTTAAAGCAATAAGGCCGCCTTTTCGTACATATGTGCCTTCGTGATTGTTTCTTCTTTTTTTAATTATTGTACCTATTTTCTTATTCTCTGTCTGGTATATATGTACAATAAAGTATAAATAAATAAATAAATAAATAATACAATTCAAATATGGACCAGAGATGACATAATCCGAACATGCTTTAAAAACATCAGATAAAATAATCATGAAATGTCGCTTGGTTGCGTGGTAACTAAAACCGAAAAAGAATGAAGGTCATTTTTATTAGCCGAAATATTTTCTGTGATAGTATACTTGCCTAAAACTTTAGCGAAAATTATAAATAAATAAAATATGTATGTATAATACTAGCAGCTCTAGAATAATATTCATGAAAGTTCAAAGAAGATAGAGTTTTTAGGTTTATCCTACTTATAAACAAAATTGTTTTTTTTTTTCAAATGCATTTTGCATTTTTTTCATTTGCATTTACATATTATATCTGTTGAAACTGATTTTTCAATTGATATATTTTGCGATCATCTCAAAATTTAATTTTAAAGATTTTAAATGAGGAAACTATTATTCTGCCATTTGATAATTGAGTAGTTGTACACGATTTTTTAAAATAACAACGTACCTAATACACCATATTAGTGCGACTAAATATTACAAATACATACTGATAAACTTAATAGATTCCTCGTAGCAAGACTGTGACATGTTCTTCAATTTTCCATTTTCCATAGCATGTTATGGAAATATAGTGCTACACCGACATTGTTCCTATAGAATTGCGCAATGTTGTTTGGCAAACATTCGCGTACCTCATGATTGTTTTTGTTAGCTGTGTAAACATAATTGTGAAGGTCCCTTGTGAATGTCGGGCAGTTATTGACTAGGAGGAAGTATTCGTAAACGAAGGTTGTGAGATCCAAGAACCACGTATTGTTTTAATTTTAATCAATCAGTAAATGTTGTAAATAAGTATCTGTTATCATGCGGAATTATTATACTATAGCAAATTTATCATAATACAAAAACTTTTGCTCATGTTACAACTGATAACGTGTTCTCAATGTCACAATGATGGTTTTAGTAATTTCCGAGAGGCACGTACATAGTATAACGATAAGATAACGTATTTTATATTTATTACATATTAGAGGTTTCAAGGAAATACAACAAAAGCCGTTTTATAAATGTGGAAATATGTTCCACAATTTAAGTATTTCTGTGTATACGTACTTGTAAGTTATTGATAACGAAATATAAGTAATCATATGAATAGTTTTAAAGGAATTTTCAATTTACGAATAAGAACAAATAGTTTTTTGGAAAAATCTATTTTTTTATTACGGAGATGTTAATAGTTTATGCAATCACTAATCTCGTTTGATATTTCAGATCGGAAATTTTTTTAATGTGGGTTACTATCTCAATCTCTAAAATCACTATATGAAATATAGTCACTTTATGAAATCAATTTCTACTTTAATTGTGCTAGCCGTTTTTCTATAAGAATCAAATAAATAATAAATATACTTAGAGTTAATTTCTCTATTCATGCTTTGATTTATGCCCTATACAAATCTTAGTGCGGTTGTCCTAATATTTGTGATGACCCAAGATAGTGTAGCAAATCAAACATAATTTATTATCGTAATGATTTTGTCTATTTATATTGATATCTATTTGTTTTAATACTTTTAGGATGTCATTTACATTATTTTGTTTTCAGTATTGTTCTTCAATATAATACTGTTTTATATACAACAACAACATGTATCAAACATAGCTCGTTATTTATTGTTATAGACCATACGACCTTAATCTTGAACGATAGAGCTGCGGCGCCGGAGCAGCGCCCTGTCTTATCAAACGCTCGCAGTTGCTCATAACAACCAAATATTAGCTTAATTATTTAATATTGTTAGCTACTTTTATTTTTGAAGTGAAACTTCTTTATCGGGGTTGGAAAAAAATTTAGTGTACTTAACATTTTTCCGTTACGCGCCATCTTTTTCTTATCCATACCACGCGTGATTCGACGTATTTCTGTAAAGTTGCATATATAGAAAATTATTTTTTGAAAAATAAGGTCATAAAGAAGTTTCACTTCTTATGTGTGTACACTAGTACACGCACACATTTTTTAAACTTTCTGGTATTATTCATTGGGTAAATAGACGGAAATTAGTCTATATATTATACGTACGCACGTACATAAGTACGCCCGATGAAGATATCAACGTTACAATTCACATAAAAAGCTATAGAAAATAATATATTTTCTAACATAAACCTATATTTGTAATGATACAAAGGTACCGTTATAAATCAAACAAATAAAATGCATTCTAGGAATCATTCATTGACTTCCTTGTTGTGCTATACAATAGTTCACTTATTTACCATGAATTATTACTTACTAGCTTTCCGCCCGCGGCTTCACCCGCGTGTTCAAAGAAAAACACGTTCCCGTAGGATTTCCGGGATAAAACCTATCCTATGTCCTTTCTCGGGTATCAAAATATCTCTATACCAAATTTCATGCAAATTGGTTCAGTAGTTAAGGCGTGATTGATATGTATGTATGTATGTATGGTTTTCAGTTTTCACGCATAAACTACTGGACCGATTTTGATGAAATTTAGCACAGATAATCTTTAGACCCTGAGAAAGAACATAGGCTACCTTTTATTGCGAAATATGTACCACGGGCGAAGCCGGGGAGGACCGCTTATAGTTATCTATATATGTATTTATCAAATATTATATTTATCGTCGCCTAGTACCCACAACACAAGCCTTAATTGTGCTTACGCCTTACTGTGGGACTAGGTCGATTTGTGTAATAATGTCCTATAATATTTAATTATTTATTTATAGTAGATTATATTCTAAATTCTTAATTTCCTCTGACTTCTTTATACTTTACCACGTCTAATAAACGTTTCTTATATTTTGCTGTTGTTACAAAACAAGAGATTACTATCAAATGTAAAGACTGCATTAGTGACCTATTTTTATTTATGCTTAGTATTTATGTATAAAAATGTAAACGAGTAGGTACTAAACTTGCGTGCGCGTTCATGCGTCATGTATATAAGTCCTCCAAGGAGCCATATTTCTGGCTCCGTGGACGAGTAACTTTTTATTCACGCTATAAGTTTGGATTAGTTCACCGAATATTATGATTCATAGTTCATACTTCAGTAACACCGATGCAATAGACACAGGAAAGTCAAATGAATGCTACGATCCGTTGATTCTTTTATTTCTCTACCAAGAATATTTTTGGTATTTTGGTGTATCAAATAAAAATTGATTCGGACAAGTAATTTAAAAAATATATCAGAAAATAAAGATTTTTTTTTCAAATTCCTTTTGATAGCAAGTGTGAAGTGTCCTCATAAATCCTCAATAAGTCGCCTATATAAAGTAAAATTAATATTTATTTAAATTCGAACTAAGTAAGTAGTACCTGAGGTTAAACTCTTTCAAACGAAACCTTCATCGTTAGAATACGTCAAAAACTATTTGTGAACGATTTCCAAGAATTTTTCCTTAGATCTATAACGTTAGCATCTGCAATGGTTCCTGTAATATATACGAACATATTATTAACTCCTAACTATACTGAATCATAGTAAATTAAAACGTCATTGGCTCAGCTGCTAAGCTTGAACAGTTCCTGCCTGATTCACATACACACATTACGATTGCTTTGGCCCTGAACAATAAACGCCAGTAAACACATCTACATAACAAAGTTCAATTAAACGCTTCGCAAAATAACCGATGACTTCCTTGTTTGTCAGAGTGATCTTTTTTCATGTAAAAATAATATTAAAAATACAATTCTTCAACAAGGTCACCCCGACCTTGTTTACTAGGAACCGACGTGTCAGAGTATATTTTAATACCGATCCATTGCTTCAACTTATTTGCAGATTTTGTCACTACCGCGAACAAAGACATACCTGCCTAGTGCCCACAGCGACGGCAGGTAGTCAAGTTTTTATATTCGGATTTTGAGCCTTGAGTTGTCTTGTTAAATTAAATTTCGTCTTAAATTCGTATACCTCAGAAATGCTTGATTCGTAACGTAGAGATGTCTGATTAAATTAAAAATAATCAAACAAAATGTACTTTTTATTGTTCAAAGTTTTAATTTTACTGGCATTGACGATTTTAAAATGTTTAATCATAC
>CAJQZN010041842.1:0-37663 GCA_907164685.1 Colias eurytheme | reverse complement strand
TTTCCTTACATTTTTATCATATTCCCCTCCTTTTCTAATGGGTTTCACCCGACTGCGATTTTTTTTTGTTTCAAAAATTATCTACTCTAGTCTAATTATGCAAGGCTGTGCCTAGGTTTTGTTTTGTGAGATGTGGCAGAGATAAAACTTCACCGATACCAGCAGCTTTGATCGCCTCTGCGTTGACTTTTTGTTCCGCAAACATGGGTATTACAATTATGGGCTTTCCAGCTGATACAGCCTCCGTTATACCCAGCTTGCCACCGTGGCACATGAGAACTTTTACTTTTGGATGCTCTGTAAAGGAAATAAGGCTCAGTGATCTAGGCTCTCTTAATTTTTGAAATAACTTTTGCTACAGCTTTAATTATTCTTTTTTACAAAGGATAAGATAACAAATTTCTGTCAAACACAAAAAGAATCACGTTAAACGGTTGAACTAAAAAAAATCATTTTCGGGATGTCACGACGGTTAAAAAATAAATTGAAATCGTAAACAACATCCTTGCAAGTTGCAACGCTATGGACTCTACCATCAACGGAAATTGAAAGTACCTATTTACTCACTCAATAAATCGTATTGATGGAGCCATCTTACTCTTAAAATATTCTTCCCAACAGGAGTTCCTTCATCGGCACTGTCTGCATGCTTCCAGAGGACTCTTTGTTTCAATTTCGAAAAAGCGCTAATGAATTCATTTTGTCTGTATTGAGATATCGATGTTGTTCTTAATTGCGAACCGAAGCTGAATAATACAACACCGTGTTCAGATTCGTTCAAGAATTTTTCGATGTACTGAAATGTTAAACAAAATTGTTCATCACGTTCCTTATTCTTGGTACACTAACATTACATAGGTATTATAAAAGTTATAGCATTATGAATGTCAAACAAACGGTTCATTAGGTAATAACGAATTAATAAGTATAAGTATAAATTAATTAGGCTAAAATATTAATATAGAAAAACGAATAGGTCACTAAAATACATAACTTATTGGATGTGTAATTTAACAACAATTTGAAAAAAAAAAATTACTTACAGCGGGTATCTTTTTAACGACCGGTTCTGAGATATGAATCCCACCAATTTCAATGATACCAGGCACACTGGGATACACCCCATCAAGAACATGGAAAGTGTTTATTAATATTAACGATATATTCTTTGAAAGAACGTACAAATCTGGTAGTCTTTTTTGGTAATGTCGTTCTAAGATTGCTCGTTCTTTTCTGCTTATTTCTTCATAATATTTCTTGAATAATAGATATGCAATCGTGTTATCCAAGCGTTGGAAAAATGACATTCTATGTGAATAAGCCGAAGTGATTCCTGGAACGAACGATGGATTATCATCTGCTCCCATTAATGCAGCATCTCCTGGCATCATTATACTCGATGACATCGCAATTATTGGCGCCTTTATTGCATAAACCTCTAATAGACCAAATACACATTTGCTGTTTAGGATCTCAGTTATTACGACGTCGTATTCTTTTTTCAGTGCTTCGTTGAAGGGTTGGAATTTTGTCAGCTTTTCGCAAATGTTCAGTGCTGCCTCTCCCAAGGCTGTATGTTGTTCATATTGGTCGATAATACTTCCAATAACAGGTATTTTCATGAACCACCTCGGAAATTCGTATGTTCCCACATCATAAGACTCCAATCTCAATTCGGCAAGTTCTTGAAGACTTACTTCTGTATAATTAGAAGGGGGGTTTTCTAATGGGAAGAAAGTTGCTACGGTAACATCGTGACCCCGTTCGGCGAGCTTTTTTAACAACGGATCAAATGCCATTTGATGACTTTTTCCTGGATGTGGAAATATACCTAATATACGAGCTGAGTATACACTGTTAAGAGAGTACATTATTCCAAAAAACAGGACCATAATTCGAAGCATGTTGAACCTGATTGTTTCAACCTCGTAATGAAGACTGGTGGCCGATACAATGTAATTTCTATTAAAAGAAGAACCGAAGGAAAATATATAGGTACTATCAATTTAGGGTTCCTGTTAGCCTAGTTAAAATTTTAAAAATATTTTAATGACATTTTATTTTTTTTTTAACAAATTTTTAGGTCCTTTATTTCGCCTTTTTTCACAAAAATACATCAGTAGAAAACCACTACGAGCAATAGTCGATCAATTATAATTATTGTTATTCATGAATTTCGAACAACTATGTGAAAATGTCGATAGATGGCGCCAGGCGTTAGTTGCATCGCGCTATATTTTCATTTTCCAGTAAAACTACGGAACCCAACTGCACTACACGAACACACGAACTTGACTGTTTATTATGTCATAAAATAATGTAACACGTTATTTTTAATGAATGTTTAAATAACAATTTTACAATGATAACTTTATATAATTAAATAGTGAATACAATCAATAAAACAAAATAATAATTAATTAGAAAATGTATATAATTACCTAGATATCACATATTTTATTAACTTTTTCTATAAATATAATATGGCAAAAGTAAGTCATGTAAGTATTAGTTATGTGTATTATAATATTATATACAGCGATCATCATTATTGTTATTTGTTATTTGACAATTCAAATGTTTAACAAAAACATTAAAATAAAGGAAACCTGGATAATTTGTTACTTAAAGGTGCAATATATTTTTTTAATGACGTTGTTTTGTGTGGATAGCAGTGATATAAATTTATTTAGATTTCTATTAAAATAATATGCAAAATTTCGACATATCCTTGAACAAAGTGAATAAAAGATTAAGCAGTGACATTAAATTGTTAGACAACCTAATAATATTATCTAGATAATATCTAGATAAGATCTTAATACTTAATTTTATTGATTTAAGTTCCTTCCGTAATATCTCAGATGTCGTAAGTTCTATAAATACAAAATGCTAGATGGATACGAACCCGGGACTTCTTGAATTTTAATCACTAGTTAGAATTATCTAGAGAAATAATAATATGTTGTTATAAGTTTTTTGTAGACTATGTACGTCTAGAAAAAAAACTAATTAATTTTTATCAATTAAAACTACCGGTAAAACCTGCTAGCTTTGCCAACGGTTGCAGACTTTGCCATAGCCAACTTCTGAGGGAAAAAGTGTAGTCACATCTTAATATCAGTTTTTTGTCATGTATGCATGCCTTTATAGTAAAATTTATGAGTTAAATGGCAAAACCGAATGAGATGTGGCAGCCCAGCTTGTTTTTGAGATGTAATTTTCGGCGGTTACTTTTTTCGAATTTTGGCGGTATGAAACTTAGTGCTCCGGAACTTTTACAAAAACAAACGGGAAAAGCATTGCCTACGTAAGTATTGTTTTGATATTATGTTAACATAATGTTCTTTAGCTAAATAAAAGCTGATTTACTGTGCTACAAGCTACCTTTACTTCGCAATTGGTATTGGTAAATTCAACAACCCCAATCACAACGTCTGTGATGGTGACTTTGCCATGTTTTGTTGGAGGTTAGGGCTGCCACAAAATTTCTGATGAATATTTTATCAAGTTTAAAATAACAACAATTTTTATATTCAATCAAGATCATATAAATAAGAATTTGTCATTGTTTAAATTAGGGATGTAACGATACATGATTTTGCCGATACGATACCGATACCGATATTTGTAGTAATGTATCGGCGATACCGATACCGATACCGATATCGATGGCTTAGTAGAAAAATAAATAGTGAATTATGCATAAAAAGTTACCAACTCCAAAAACCAGACTCAACTGTTAATCGTATTCTTTTAAATAAAAATGACAAATCAAAAAACAACAAAACCATTTTTAAAGTGAAACTTTTATTACATCGTCTCAAACTTTTTGGTCTGTGTAGCGCATGTCGCGTGACGGTCGGCTGCCGAGTAGGTATGAAGCAGTGTTCGGAGTAATTATCGTACAAATACGATAATTTTGTGCCTAAGTTTCACCTTTACCGTGGTTTCATAAAACCACACAACTTTTTTTATTTTAGTATTATTATTTTACATAGTCAGTTAAACTTTAAGTAATACACATACAATCAGTACCTAATAAAAGTTTACTATTGGTAGAGTTTTTTCAGAAAACAAAGTGCGCACGCGCGGGCGGCCTCCCGCATCGTTCATTGGGCGCGGTTTTTTGAATTGTTTGATATCGGTATCGGTTGTTTTATTATCGGCGATACCGATATATCGGCTTGCCGATTATATCGGCCGATATATCGGTATCGGTATCGGTATCGTTACATCCCTAGTTTAAATCTTTTAGGAATGTCGTGTAATGTGTGATATTAAAAAAAAAGTTAGTTAGTTTAATGAATACTATTTTTTTTTGTTTTATTATGTAAAACAATTCAAAGTTAAGAAACTAACTAGAAGTAATTGATTATGTTTTTTTTTACTTTTACTAAATTGTTCCTACTACGAAAACATTTTTATTTGACAACCCTAACCCTAACTTCTTCTTATATAGGAAATATTTTGGAAAGGTTGGTGAATTTGCCACCTTCTTAGAGAGTTAAATTACCAGTGCTAAATAATATAAAGTTGTTACTTTATTTTACGGGATATAGGAAGAGTGCAAATATATTACTTTTTAACCTCATAAACTCCAAAAATTTCATTTTTTCTTTCATATGGCAAATTTACCAGAAGTGACAGCTAACTTTGCCATAATTGTTTTTATGCTTAAAATATTATAATTTACAAAAATGAAATAGATATTTAGTAATAATGTAAATTTTCATGAAATTTACTACGTCTAGGTGCAGGTTACTCATTACGTTTTCATACAATTATATTTTTTTAAAGCGAATCAAACTTTTTAACACATGAAAAAGTGGCAAAGTAAGCAGGTTTCACGGTATATGTAAAATTAGGTAGTTTAGTTGGTTATGTACAGTAGTGTATTTTCAATTCCTGGTGCTTTTCAACCGACTAACGACGACGACGAAAAAGGAGGAGGTTCGCAAATCGACTGCAGCTTCTGGAACGATGTTCCTTATCGTGAGGTAGGCTGGCTTAATTTGGCGACGTGGTGAGCGTCATGAAATATCCTCACGACACTTTTGTGTACCATAGCGCAATGAGCTTAGTACTTTCGAATTCTCATCTGCACTCAGATGGACAGGTTACAAGTGACGGCATATTGCTGAATCTTATTTATTTTATGCTCTTATATCGCTCTAGATAGGTCACCTGGTGGTTCAAAAGACCCAAAATTTTTTCAACATGGGCCTGTAGTCACATCACAGACATTTTTCTTAAAAACCTTCCGTGTGGTCCCATTCCAATTTGGTCTAGCCCAGACAGAGTCTGACAATATGAAGGCGGTTTAGTTTTTTTGTTAAAATAATTATTTAAATTGTTATTCCATTGGCATTTGGCTGTAGTTTGTAGCTGATTTTCCTTATTCCTCATATCATAGGCAGTCGGTACAGTTATTTGAATTTTGAACCAATTATTTCTTGATTTCATATTATTTTAATTCTATATTTTACTAGCTGCGCTGCGCGGTTTCACCCGCGTGGCTCCGCTTTTTCATATATTTTCAAATCGGACCAGTTGTTCTTGAGATTAGCGCGTTCCAACAAACAAACAATCAAACTCTTCAGCTTTATAATATGTATTAGTACCTATTGACACCTATATTGTTGTGGAGTTTTATCATTTCGGGATCATTGTTTCTCCAAATACAAACTCAAATCTAACTCAGTTCTATTTAACATTATTAAAAATTTTATGGTGTAATTTTCACCCTGACATCGGCTTGATTAATTTTCTATTTTTAGTTTAAAAATAAGAAGACTAATTCAGAGCCTCCTTTTTTGTAACATTTGTATAAAAATCCCTTAATTATTTGCTATGTTACGAAAATTACGACAAAGTTAGGAAGCTAGACAGTGGAAATTGGAATAGCCTACTTTTTACAGCGTTGAACTTATTCCTATGGGAATTTCCTTATGAGTTATGACTCCGCGGGCGGAATACATTTTAGTATAAACCTTGTATAGCTTTTTATATTTAGTATAGCTAAGCTTATAGTTATTATTCTGTGGTATAGCTAGTATATAGTAGTATAAATATACTAGCATTAATTTTTATTATGCTAGCATATTTACGAAGCTAGTAGGTATAATATATTGTGGTTATATATTGTAGATATTCGTTTGGTTAATTGTGAATTAACCAAACGAATATCGAGCTGTAGCTAAAATACCAACAGAAATAAAAAAAATATGTTTGTATTAGTTATACAACATGGCAATTTATCTATCACTAATTTATGTACTATATAGATATACCACAGTGCAATTTTTTTAACAATACAAAACAATAATACAAAACTCCACTATAAGGATTAATTAATTTATTCCTGTAAACAATTTTGGTGTTAAATATTATTTTATTTTATTAAACAAACTTTTTTATAAGGTCTACATCAATATCTATAATAATACATAGTTCTATAAAATCACTTTGGTTGGCACACGATTTCGATACCTCAGTTAACTAAGAAACTCGTTTTACCTATAAGGAGCTAATAATTGAAATTTCTGATAATATAATATGTAAATTTTCATTGAAAATAACTAAGTATAACAATAATTATTTAATCATTTCCATTGTGATTAGAATATCTTTACTGCAATTGACAACAATTTAAATATGTTCAATTATTAATTATTGTATTAAATATATTATATTTATATTAAATTCATAATCACAGTTATATTAACATGTATTTACAAAATAATATTATTGTTACATATAATATAATACACTAAATAATGGTTAAAATAATTTTCTGCCCCAAAATAACACAATCTATAAAATTTTATTAAAGTTTATTTATTAAACATTTCAATAAAGGATTCATTCATTCATTGGAGTTTTTTTTATTAAATTACAGTCAATAAAAATTTCATTAGGTAGGTACATTTCAATATAATTATTATTGTCTTTGTCTTTATCAAACTGTTATGAAGTTACATGATGTTCATATTTTTTATCACATTTAACATTGACATTAACATAATTATATTTAATAGTAGTTGCATAAAAAGAAATTTTCTAAGGAAAATTTTTAAACGACGACAATAATAACTAATAAGTATAAATAAGTTTTATAAAAGTTAACTCCTACCAAAAAGCTACAATGTTTGCTACAAACATTGCCATGAGTAAAAAGATAGGCGTTAATTAAAATTCTAAAGCTAAATCTAACTACTACCAACTTATTGTATTAAGGAACTTTATTTAATTAAATAGGTCTTATAAACTAACTATGATTTTTACTGGTCAAGATAAAAAAACATGTCAAAAATTTACAAACAAACAATCATGGAAGTAAAATTTACCATATAATTACAGACCAATTCAGCTCTTAGATTCGTATTAACAATGATTATCATTAATTTATATAACAATTTGAAGCTTATTTGTATAACATTTCAAATAAGCTATAAAATACATAATCCCATTTTTACACCCACTTAAACAATAACAACAATTCATAGCCCATAATGAACTAAAGACAACTAGTGTAGTTTCTGTTTGCTGTCCTTCAAGAATAGTCTGGATAGTTTTGACAGACTGTACCAGAACAAGGCTAGGGTTGCTAGAATAATGGCGATGTAAGCCGCTGCGACATCTAATAAGGCGTATTCATAGAAGGCTAGGTCTCTTGCAGGAGAGTGTAGTTTGGCGACAGGACCCCATCTGATGACCCTTTCTACCCAATATACTGCAGTTTCTAAGGGCGGGTTCTGCCTGTCATTCCAGATCTTCGAAACGGTGCGGGCTTGGAGGCGCATTCTGAAATATAATTACACACAATGTATATCTAAGTATAGAATTTAGACGATTAGGTATTGTTTAAAATTTTTTTAATATTGAATGTGCTATAAGGTGCTTCGTTATAACCACAGGTTATAACAATTTGAATATAAATAAATGATAAGTAACTATATTTAACTAAATAATAGATATAGGTAGATAAGATATTTTCAATCCAGACTGTGACGTTCAGATGAAAATGATTGCCTTGTATTGTGTTATCTTACACGTTCCAACAAGGCAACTTATAAATACCATGTCTGTATTGTATTCTGCAGATATGGATTATATTACGTAACTTTATTCCCAGCACTTCCTGGCATTGAGCCGAAGAAGCGTGCCAAATATATGTAACGTTTATTTTGCTTGTTTAACATGACATAATAGTTATTTGTTACCAATATTTTTTCCAAACATGTCATATGTTTAGGAAATGTACGCAAAGACAAGAAGACAGACCATACCAAATGATGTTTGAATGTACATGTCTATCTTTTTAAATTACATGCCATGAAAGATGAGATTTGACAAGCGTTAGAAATGTGAAGCCTGGCGCAGGCTGAGGTACAATGGTTTACAAAATATTTGTACAATTTGCATAATTTGTTCCATATTCTCTTTTAAACATATTGTAATAATTTAAACTCATATAATAAATATGGGATTATGTTAAAGAGATCTGTAAATCGTGCCAATATTCCAAATATAATTATTTACCACCGCTTTGGAAAGCAATCACGTGGTGCGTCAAGGCCTCCAAAGGTCCTCTTTCATAGCAAAGATTACAAAACCCCTGTGGTAATATTAATGTAATGTAAAATAATCATAATTAATAGGTATTACCGATTAGTAATACAGGTTTTACATATTAACTTATATAGATGCAATGGATTAGAATATATAATACGAAAGTGGCTAATATCTTCTTATACATATATAAAAATGAATTGCAAAATGTGTTGGTAAGCGCATAACTCGAGAACGGCTGAACCGATTTCGATAATTCTTTTTTTAATATATTCCTGCAAGTACAAGGATGGTTTTTATGTAGAGAAAACGTAAATACGGGCGAAGCCGGGGCGGACCGCTAGTTATACATATAAAAGATGTAATTTATTCATAGTTATTTCTGTATAAAGTTTTATTTATCCAAAATACCTAAATATTAGTGGATGCCGAAACAGAGTTGATGTATTTCAGATTTGTTTAGCTGAGGAATTTCCCGTACTTATAACTAGATAATCATTCATCATCAAAAGCACTTTGTGTCCTTACTTTATTGATACTCCATTAATGATTAAATAACTTTCTACAGATGGTTGAACTTTCCTATGCTAATGATACTTTACATTAAAAATATAATTGTTATGGTTTGTGCGAAAATGTATTGGTTGTTGAAAAATATTTAACTAATTACACAGCTAGTACCTAATGAATTTGTTGGCTACTGATTTTTATGCAGTAAGTACCTAAGCACTGTACCAAGTAGATAATATCTTATTCGCAGGAGGAAATAATTTTACTTTCATGTTCAATTAAATCTGCCATATAACAAATATTCAAATTAATTATTTTATTAACACGTGTAATTGATAAACGGTATGACAATTATCGTATGAAGCAACAATAGCGTGACATTGTATCATTTTCTATTTAAATATTTGTACTTATATATTATTTTACATAATTATAATTTCCATTACGGCAGTGCACTAGTTTTATTGATGCATTGTTGATATGAAAATGAGACTATTCATGATTATGATCACATTGTGATCCTATTCTCCTAGTTACTTAGGTAATAAAAAATTGTTAATGGTCTGATACATATTTTATCAAATTGATTATTACCTAAAACCAGCAGTATCACTTCTAATTGCTTATATATAATGATATGGTTATTATATACATATACATATAATTAATTGATAATTTAGATAAAAAAACATGTTTTTTAAAATAAGCAACTAAACGCAATTATAACTGTTATAATTAGAGCAATTTTTATGAACCTATGCTCTATTATTTACTTCTAATAACTTATACTTAGTGGTCATTAATATTACATAAGAGCACCTATTTTATAATTACTGTAGTATGTACTAACCCAATAATTTAAAATATGTAATGCAAATATTGGATCTAGAAACTGATCACTCGGCACATTACAACGATATTTATTGCTGTAATATAACGTAATTTTTTTTTAATATTTTGCAACCGACCTGGTGGTTCGCATGATGGTAATCGATCACTATCCCTCAGGAATATTAGCAGAAGTACCTACCTAATATTTCTGCATATTTTGTTAGTTTCATCCATACTTAGTATCAAACAGAAAGTTGCTGCATGATTGCTGCGTAGTTAAAATCAATACACCCACAAGAATGCGGGTAACATTTCAGTGAATTGATTACATCATACATAAAACAATAACAATGATATAATAACTAAAAAGGTTACATCAAATATCGAATTTTACTCACTCAGCGCTTAATACGCTTTCCAGCGCTGCGCTCAGCGACTCTTCAGTCAGGTCGCTATATCGCAGCACCTTCGCGAATCCAACAGACTCCGCTGCAGCGGCATTGGACGGCTGGTCTCCGAAGAACGGCACCACTAGCATGGGCTTGCCGGCGGACACAGCTTCCGTCATGCCCAGAAGGCCACCGTGGGCTATGAATGCCACTACCTTTTTATGGCCTGAAAATAATGTTGTATGATGTTTTAGATAATATTAAATTGTTTGCAAAGCTACGTACATATATTTATCTACTTATATTCATTTTTTACTCATGGTACTAGAGTACTTGTAAGATGTAAAGTTATTTTTTGTGTTGGATGCAGCTTGGTAACCTTTTGGAAGTCAATTAAACCAACGCAACAGGATAAAATGATGAATCATAATCCTAAACCGTAATGAAGAAAAAATAAAGAATTATTGATGTCGCAGCTACACAAAAAACTTAAAATAACATATAGGTAAACATTTTATACACAATGTCCAAGCGGTCAGGAAAAGTGTGGCAATGACCTCTCGGACGAAGTTCATGGTTTGAATACGATATCAATAGTAAATATTATTGTGCATTTTTGTTTATTTTGTTCGAATATAATTAATTGCCTCAATAACTGATTAACTAGAATATCTAAGTACAATTAGTAAGTTTACTTTTCGGAAAAATTCCATTTCCTATGTCAAGTCTATTTCTTCTGCGCGTTTTGTTACTGAATTACTGCAAAGCGGCTGGATCAATTTTAATAAAAATATTCTGTTAATAAAGACGTCAGAATTCAGTCAGGAATTATATTTAAACAATATTTAAATTTCAAATATGGCCTATTTGTAAATTGCAAACAATCTAGTTGATATTTTGATGATTCGAGATTTTTCAACTAGTCTTTATTAGGCGGCGACTAACAAAAATGATTTATTTGGCACACATTTAGCACAAAAAAAACATTACCTTTTAAGTCATATAAAACAAGTTTTATTTCCAAAATAATAACAGGACTTGATTCTCTATTTATTATCAAAGATATAAAATTGAGTAGGCGCATTTGATGGTGTGAGTCAGTCGTATATTTAGCAGATTCTCGAAGGTGTAGATTAATGATTTATGTATTTTTTTTAATAATCATATGCTATAGCTATGAATATTCTTATACTTTATAAATGAGTTTATAATATTATATTAAGGTCGGTGGATCCATTCAGTACCAAAATATAGCAAAATTGAATTAACCGATTCATAGCAGACTTTTTAGGATAGATACCTACCATTAGCGGGTAATATCAAAATGTTTAAATAGAAAGTTTAAAAACTATAAAGACTTGGTTTTAAAATATTCAAATACTGGAGAAATACATGATGATGATCACAATACCCGCCACTAAATTTGAAGCCGCTGTGAACTGAAGTCTAAATCCATAAAAGAGGCCTGTACATGGACTGCTTATAAATACAACTAATGATGTCGTGTTGTCAATTATCGCATACAGGCAACCAATTGTAACAAGCACTGTGTCTTCTATAGGAGGCCATTAAAATAAATAAATGCTCTATGGTCCAAAGTGCTCGGAACAATTAAATGTCATCAACTTAATAGCAGATCTTTTGACATCCCGAAACCATTTCCTTAACGTGTTTTTAATGCAAATACTATTTTGCACATATATCTTGTGTTAGGAAGAACCTCGTTCCTTTGACAGTTTTTAACGAGTTTTCCTCCATACATTTTATTATTCGTTGTGAATACGAATTACAATGTGGGCTTATTGTTGCTTATTTCCTATTCATCTTTGTATTGTTTGAACGTATTTTTTATTTTTATTATCCAGCCCCCCTAGTCAAGTGGCTTTCTGTTAGCGTAGCGTTCAATAGAATAGACTACGAATGTATGAGATTGACGTAACCTGTAGATACGTTTATCTACAGCCTACGTCAATCTCATACATTCGTAGTCTATTCTATTGAACGCTACGCTAACAGAAAGCCACTTGACTAGGGGGGCTGTAGTTGTAACGTATGTCGGTAGAGGCAATGACGATTCTGTTAACATTAAAGTAATGTATGACGATTGTCAATTATTATAAATCATAATGACGTGTTAATTTTCTTTCATTTGACTGGTTTATTTAGCTGAATACAAATTCTTACTTTGTTCGTTTAGTGAGAAGTGAGTTAATGTTTTAGGAAAAATTAATATGAACCAACATTTTTTAGAGATTTTACAATATTTATAAATTAAATGAAATCTTGGTGATTGATTTCTTGCCTTGAAAATGAGTAATGTTTAAATATTTTTTTTAAACCGGACCATTTCCGGACAGTTCGATAGTTAAAATAAATTTGATTGAAGGAATATCAAATAAATTTATATTTTTTTTCCATCAGGGACATCCTGATAAAGATATTATTATTATGCATAGCTTACTTTTTTAAGGTCGTTGCATGCATTCGATCTAAGATCGAAAAATTTGTGTGTGCGTGTAAAAATAAACGTAATGCGGAAACACTAATTTATTTGAAACATTATTTTAGGGAATTCAGAATTCATTATTTTCTATTCAAATTCAAAATCCAAATGAATTCAATAAAATTTTGTTCATTTAATTAGAAATGAAATGTACTTTCATCCTAAAGAATATTTTTTGTTTCATATTCACATATCTATTAGTGATGATAAGGCAAGAAGAAACTAGACATTGGACTTTGACCAAACCAATTAACCGAAGACCAATTGCAATTGACTTCTAATTGAATCTAAAAGATCGCTTCAAAATTTTATTTATCTAAATTACATAGTTGGAAATCTTGTGTACAAGTAGTTTTAATGCAACGCTACAACACTTTCTATAAATGTGCAAATCCCTGTGGTTAGGGAGCCAGGTGCAAATTGGGTTCATTATTTCCTCTCAAGAGATAATTCGTCAGAAGCATCAGAGTATAGTATTATAAAGCCTCGTGAACGTCAGCTGGCGCTCGGTTGGGGGGGTGAGCGGTTGTAGCCTCCCACGCACATAGGAAAAAAAATACATTCATTCATTCATTTCCTCTCAGCTAAAAATTTGTCAAATTGTAGCTAACCCAATATCTCAACGAAAAAAAATAGTCAGCTGGTTACAACATGGTGTATTATACGTCAGCTGGTGTCTCGAACATGAAAGTTAAATTTAAGGAAAAATTTATTTTCCGTTATTTCCTCTCAAACAAAAATTTACCTGATGATAGCTTATATGTAACTGTGGATAAATATATATGTCAGCTGGCTGTATCTTGGTGGAAAAACCGTCAGCTGATACGGGAGGCTACAACCGCTCTTCCCCCCAACCGAGCTCCAGCTGACGTTCACGAGGCTTCATAATACTATACTTTGATGCATTTTACTAATTACCGCTTGAGAGGAACTTGGTCATAAAATCTGTTCCTGGCTCCCGTACTACTGCGCTTCTGACGTAATTTTACAACGCACAAGGCAATTACCTACTATAAATTTTATATTGAGCTTTAGCTTTAAATAATTTACAATTAGAGGAAAATTCATGCTGAACATTCGCATTTGTTTCTTCCGAACAATCGGATTAAAATCACGTTTCTTTGCGGTACTACGTGAGGACTCCATTTTCCGTGAATTATGTAGTTTTTTGATATTTTTGTATCGTGCATTATTGTAATGTAATATTGGACACGATTCGCTTGCTTACAGGAGGATTACGTAGCAAAAAAAGAAAAATGCAAATGCACTCGATTGCTTGATAAAACAACGCAATCAATAATTTCATTTGATTCATGCCTATAATTTATTTCAATAACCGAAATTATGACTCGTAAAAGTAATGATAAATGTATTAAATTTAATAATGAGTTTAAATTATCTACAACTAGGTAGATACCTACCGGGACTATACAGTCCACTCTTAGTCCACTACATTTTAATGCAGTTGAATGAGGAAAATATTTATTAAAATTTTTGAATTTCCACGTTTATCAATTCCTCATCTGGCAACAAGATTCATTTGAATACTTACAATAATTTACATAAATATGTTAAACAAAAGAATTTTTTATTCAAATGTCAAGGTTAAAGAAAAACGCCTTGTTAAATGTCACATTAATATTATCAAGAGGCTTGTATAATTACATAATTATGATCTAAGGACAAAAGAAAAGATTACTTACGTAACAGTTCAAACTGTGGCAGCCATCTTACTTTCAAAATGTTGCCAGTGAGGGTTCCCTCTTCTCCGCTTTCTTCGTATTTCCAAATAACTCTCTGTTTTAATTTAGAAAGCGCCTTTATGATGACCTCTTCTTTGTATTTTGGGATGGTGGATGTTTTTATCAACGAACCGAAACTGAATAATACGACACCGTGTTCCGACTCGTTTATGAAGCGCTCGATATACTGAAAATAAATGGAAAATTAAAAAACAACTACAAACTAGCTAAAAGGAGAAGGGTGTGAAATACCTGCTCCAAATTTGGATTGAGCTGTTGTTCGTAATAATTTATCCACGTGGAGATAACAATCGTAACATTTTTAGTGTTCTTTATCAGGCAGTGGATAGTAGAATGTTTTTATTCGTTTTTTACATAATATTAACTAGGTACTTTCTAATTTCATTATTGAATAAATATCACGTAAAAGTTACAGAGGAAAATAAAAATAAATGGCATACAAAGAAATAGAAAAACAAGCAGAATGGGTTTGTTATGCATTATTCATATTGAAATGAGGTTACAATTTCAGATCATTGACCACAGCACTGGCGAGTGATAAAGTGGATAAAAATAAAGTAGCAGTAGGTATTGCAGATTGCAATTACAGCTAGCTATAATAATGTGTAGGTATGCTAGTAACATTTAAGAATCTTTCTGTCAAACTTTGGATGATCTTTCATCTTGCCCAAACAGCTGTTTACAAATTTGGCGAACAATACACTGTAAGTATCAGATTGGAACATAATTAGAAAATGTATTTGTTAACGCACCGAAGAGCTAGAAAAAATGCATTCTTTTGAATTATTGCATTAAGATGTAGTTATTCATTTAAAATCTAATTTTACATTGATTGTTTTTAATTTTAAAGTAATAAGAGGCAGAAATTAGAATATCTACAAAGTGTATGACCCACTAGCCGCCCTGCGGTGAAAATGAAAATGAAACATCACCTCAATGAAAAATCTATATTTTTTTAGCTAATGTCGCAGTGGAACCTTATAGAAAATAAAATATTATAGTTAAATTATGAATAATATGTAATATCTTATAAAAAACACGTGTTTTAAAAGATGAATAATTGGGTTTGCAAAAAAATGGCATACAAATAAAATTCGTGGTGTCCTCTCTATAATATTATAATACCTCAATGAAAAATCTATATTTTTTTCAGCAAAAGTCGCAGTGGAACGTTATAGAAAATAAAATATTATAGTTACCTAAATTATAAATAATATGTAATATCTTATAAAAATACGTGTTTTAAAAGATAAATAATTGGGTTTGCAAAAAAAAAATGTCTTCTAGAATATTTCCGACTTAAGATTAATGATGTGCTTGAAAACTAGTAGGTAATATTTATTTTTTTCTATTTGAAAATGTCAAATTTATAAAAGCTGTTTTACATAGTATTCAATGACTATTTTTAGAGCAGAAGTTAAGTCGCCTACTTGTAATAAAAATTAATTAATGTTTTAATAATATCACCTTTATGGTGTTCATTAATGCCATAGACAAATAAGCAGGAAACAAGCCAACCATCGTATATTATCTGTGGCACAACGTTATTTTGGCGGGTCTTCTTAATTGAAATTAACAATGAGTATAATTTAATGTTGATAATGTGTTTAATGTTATTAGTATCAATTATTTATAGCTGTAACTTATATAATTATATAGTGATCATACATCGACATTCGTTTTTAAGTCTTAGATATTTTAAAATTTTCACATTAAATTCGCAATTAAGTACATACTTATTGTAGGTAAGTTATATTTATTGGTAACTAATTATATCTATCGTAAGTAAATTTCATACTTGAATAACTAAGTATTTTTTTGTAACTACTCAATATTTATTCACAAATTTTTGGCTACGTTTTTGAAAGCAAACAAAAACAAATACATGGTAGGTATTTAATACGCATACTTTCAAAATATATTACTGAGATGAAATAAATTAGGGATGTGGCATCTATGGACAAGACAATGCTCCTCATAAACGAGCCCCACTGCGTTCTATACATTTGGCCTCGATTTAACGACTGGTGATTGATACCATTAAGCCGGGTATCCACTTAGGTTCACCGTGGTTTGCGAACGCGCCTGCTCCGCAAACCAAACATAATGGATACGTCGTGATCGCGGAGCGCGACTGGAGCACGATCGGAGCACGGTGGAGCGCTCCGGAAGCGGTTTTTTGCGCGAACTCAAAGGGGAGCGCAGTTTGTTCGTGGACGCGAGCGTGTGATTGTTAAGTTCGCGAACATGGAGTGGTCCGATGAAATGATGAATATATGCATTATTTCATTATTTATTCTTCCCTTATTCATATAATCTTGCCAAAATCGAGGAGGTTGTTTGTATTCCATCACAATATAATGATCAAAATATAAGCTGCACTTCCTACTAATTCTGGAGGCGGCATGTTTGCACTGACCGTTTGTCGTGTGTCTATAATTGGAGACCGGAGCGCGGCAATTAGCGCTCCGACAGGAGCACTGATGTTGCAGCCTAAGTGTGTACACTGTACACGTTCACGTTCGCGGAGCACACAGTGTTCGCAATCCACGGCGAACCTAAGTGGATACCCGGCTTTACATGTAGTTGCCTATTCTGCGATGCACCGGGCGCCTAATCAATACTACAATGCGTACCTACCTATACAAGAAGATAACGACAGTAAAAATTCTCTATGGATTGCCGATTGAGATTATCCCTATACTTTAATAATGCGAAGATGTCGAAGATATTGAAGAAGGATTGGATAGTAAAGTAAAGATAGTAAGTAGACTGTATACAATTTTTTCATAATCTATATTGTATCTATATTGCAGATTATCCTAAATAAAAAGACTAAGAAATCTACTCCGGTCATTCACGACGAAATCTTACATTTTTTTTTGTTTTTTTTTGCAGTGTGTGTAATTTTTAAAAACAAAAACAGATACCTAAATAAAATACCTAAGCGTTATAAAATAACAATAAGAGTACATAATAATGTTATTACCTAGACGCAAAATATAAATAAAAATTGCTATCTATTATTTGAAAAACATATATTTTGTGGTTACGTACATTTACGACGTAGGTATTGGATAACTAATAAGTACATACAATAGTACATAATTATATAATTATTATGCAAATAATGAAAATAATGGCTTCTTTTCTGAGCAAACTGTAGCAAATCTCAAACTATAATTGCTCATTATTTTTTTTGACAAAAACTAATAGGTAGAGCCGAGCGTCATCAGGTATTTGAATAAACAATGAATGGGTTAGGTACCCATGGTTAGTTTAGTTTTAAATCGTGATATTTTAGTAATTATTTATCTATATTATTTTCAACTTTAATAATCGAATCGAATTAATTTTCACTTCACTTAATTCAGACTGGAGAATGCATTTACACTCGGCAACCCGGGAAGAAGCACTGGGTCATTTCGGACCGCTAAACTGAAAGCAGTGGAATGTGGACTAGGTACTAACTCTACTGTGTCCTATCGAGCCGTTTTTAGTAACGTGTGTACTAGGATAAAAAATAATAGAAAGCGCATAGTATATACCTATAACTATAGTGCTTCCTTTAGTACCTAACATACAATTTCGTATTGTTGAAATTACAGTACATGCTAACCAGTACCTATTGTTATATGTGCAGAATATCTATGCATGTGCATGCATGGTACACCGCAAATAATAGATGGTATAATGTAAACTTACAATAATTATAATACTGATATGTACTAAAGTTGTTAATTTGTGTACATCATATATATAGTAGCTAATTAGATTAACTGTTATAGGATTAGGTATATAAATAATACGGTTCACCCAAATCTTAATTAGTGAAGTAATTAGGAAATAAGATCGATGTCATAAAAATAATAATGTCCTATATTTCCTGTGCTGTGTAATTTAAATGTTATTTTTGGTAATAATCTTGTAAAGTATATTTTTTATTTGACCCTCACACATCAAAATCGTTAGTCAATTTATTAATATAAATGAGAATTTAATATTTTATATATTATTATTATTAAACTACCTTATCAGAAATATATTATATTTATCAACTTTGCGACGAACCTTCCTGTCATGACCTATAAAAATATGTTAAGTAAAATATTATGATAATAATTGTTCAACAACTTCTAAAAAAAAGTAATAATTGCCAAATGACTTTTATACCTAGTTATAACTATTGTCGTAACTTTTTACTTACCTCTGGGATGGGTTTTCTACCGTTGTCTAAATGCATACCACCCACTTCAACAAATCCTGGCAGCAAGGGCCTCACACCATTTAAGGGATAAAATGTATTTATCATCATCAAGGTTATATTTTTCGATAGTTCGTACAGAGGCACTTTACTGCCATAAAACTTTTCGATCACTGCCCTCTCTTTCTCTTGAATATCATAGAAATACCACAATTTAAAGAAGAAGTGTAGGAAAGTATTCTTCATTTTTTCCATAAACGTAAAAGGGGCCGTCCATTCGGCACTAACCACTGGAAGGTAAGATGGATTGTCCACAGCACCGATACGCTCGGTCGCCCAGGGCAACACATTGGACGACGATAGCGAAATAACCGGCACTTTAATTCCATACACATGCAACAATCCAAGCATGCAATCACTATTGAAATTTTCTAAAATAACAATATCGTATTCTTTCTTCAGCGCTTCGATGAGCGGGGGCCAATCGATTGCCTTCCCGCAAACATTTAGCGCCATTCCTGATAGAGGGGTGAAATCGGTAATTTGTTTATAAATTTCGCCAACGATTGGTATTTTATAAATTAAGTTAAGGTTTTCGAACCAGCCCAAATCAATGGTTTCCACGCCGAGACCAGCGATGCCTTCGAAGCTGATTTCCGTATAGTTCGCGGGTGGATTTTTAAGGGGGAAGAAAGAAGCGACGGTCATTTGGTGACCGCGCTCCGCAAGTTTTTTGAGGAGGGGCTCGAAAACCATTTGGTGGCTTTTTCCGGTGTGGGGGAAGAGGCCGAGGATCCTCGCGCCGTGAGCATAACTTAGAAACGCGATGACCGCGCACACCGCTAGCGTGGACCGCATGACGCACGCTCTTCTCCGAGCAAAGTCGCGCGAAACACTGCCGACGTTGTACACTGCTGACTGCACGGTGCGAGTAATTCCAACGCTATTTTCAGAATCAGTTACATGACATCCGACTGCGACCGGGTGTTATGAGAAAACTGGGTTTTAATGGCACATATATGTTGTGATTTTGCTGACCTTCACCTTAATTATCTGTTTATTACAGAACGTTTTTGCGACGAGCGGAGAAATATTGATAACTGAAAAAATTACATTATTTATTTCTTGATTTTAGAACATCGGGAAATAATCAAACTCAAAAAAGGATTTGAAGCAGTTTTAGAGATAATTCAATCTACTATCTGAATATCTGATAACGTAAGTGGAGCAAAATCAAGTACTTAGATAGATTGAGTTATTGAAAATATTATCTGAATATTGATATTGAAAAGTCGAACAATTCTAGATCCACTTAAAAAGATAAAGTTAATTAATTGTTACATGGTAATTGTTTAATGCATTCCGATGCTTCCAAACTTAAAGTTGTAGGTGCCTGAGCCACAGGTTACTAAATAGTTACTAAATTACTTATCTGAACATTTAATTGATTTCTTTAATTAATACCAACGTACAGCTTAATACTAAATACTACATACATAAATTTCTTACATCTTTTTGAGTACATTTAGCTTTTCTCTCTACATTTTTAGTGCCGTGGCCTGTGGCGTACCTATCTTCTGGACAAATAGGCTTTTTAATAAAACATAAACATTTAATTTAGTACATTTTGTGTCAATTCTTAAACAAATGCTTACACACATTTACATTATCACGTAAATTAGCATTAGAAGGAATTATTTTAAATATAGTATTAATTATATAGCACTTACGATAAGAAAGTTTGCCATTTCATTATTGGATAATACCTTCATTAGTATCTCGTTGTGTTATTGATTTATCTATTCATAACTATTCACTTGATATTTAAACAGTGATAACTACGTACTGATTACGACCTTAGCCTGATAATTAATAGATAAAACAAACTACAATTTCAGCCTTATCCTTATTAGTACTAGTAAATGTGAAAGCGTTTGTTTGTTTGTGTGCCTGTCTTTCTTTCATGTCTCAATCTCAGTAAACAGATACGAATATTCTGTTAGTAACTTAGTACCTACTCAGTCGCAACTCGCAACGCAACGCCCGCCAACGCGGGTGTAGCGCTATGATTATTGTGTCTGGGATAGTTGGAGGAATCTATCAGGAAAATTTTGTCAAAATCGATGCACACGTTTTGGGAATTACCTTACCAGAAAAAAATTCGATCGTAAAGCACTCTCTGATGCTTCGCATCATGAGTCGTGCAAAAACATAAACAAAAATCTAAGAGTGTATCATTTGCCGCACCAACGCACGCAGACCGACCGCGACGTATCTATCTGTAGATAAAACTTTTACCAAATCTATTCAATAACTTATTAGAAATAAAATCATGTATTAATCCGTACAAAAGTATGGAGCAAAAACTAGTACCTATGCATCATACATTGTCAATATCAATGTCGTGTGTTTTCATTGAAAATTTAACCGGTTCTCGTTGAGTTTGCTCAGTTTCCACGATCTATAACGGAAGATCATTATATCTGTAGGCCAGACCAATGTCTTGACCGATTTCAACTTTTATAATCAACTTGAACTTGAATATGCAATGCCCTTACATGTTTATGTTGTCATTTTAATTATTTTCTGTTTATTTTACCTCTTAATGGAGTATGTTTAATATACGTTAGTATAATCACTGAATAAATATTAGTAGAATTGATAAGGTATTAACGACAGTCATAAAGTATCTCGGAATCTATATATTAATATCCTAGAAACTATTCATAATATGATAATCTTCTTAAACGTGTAGTCATTTTATGAGGAGTGGCCCTGAAAAGTAAGTTCATACTAGTGATGTAAAGATTCTTATGTAGGTAGGTACATTGCGGATATTTGCTTCCGAATGGCTTCCGACATCCGCAAATTCGAATACGGATATTTAGTTATGTTAAATGAATACTAGTACCAATGTTCAGTACTATGTTTCCACATGAAGAGATTTTATTAATACATAATACCATCAATATTTAGGAACATTGTAGTCATAAATAGAGCGGAAATATTTTATAACAAGAATACCACCCAACATCTTAATATAATTTTTCTATTCCTGTTAATAATATACGTGGCCCAGGCAAAGAATCTCACTATCGGAAGCGGCCGGGATTAGTTATGTACAAGAATACCTTCCGTACCGTTGATAAATTTCTAAATTTGACCTCATTCTCTTGAACCAAGTAAAAAAAGATAATGGATAGCAATGTTTTGAATACTAATACCACAGACTAATAATAATATACTACTAATAGGTACTATGAGAAATAATTATGTTGAAAGTGAAATAAAAATATTGTTAAACGTCCAGCCATTTATCTAAAGTAGAAACTGATAAGTGATAATGTTATCACGAGGTTAACTTACTTATTCATGTAATAATAAAATTAATTCAACTTGGCCAATATTTTTTTCAAGACAAATTTTTCAAACATTCGCAAAAATTATAAAAATACCAATGCGAATACACTAACACGAATGCGGAAGCTCATGCGAATATTCGTTACATCACAACTTCATCCTAATATTATTACCACAGATTATTACTGTTAAAGTGAATATGTATGTCTTTCGTTACACTTTGATGAAGCCATCTTTTTGTTTCATGAATAAAAATGCTAATCGAGTATCTCGCGATATCATGAAGTTCAAGGACGATGCACACGGATCCGGGGGCGGAAAATAATACAATTTTAAATCAAATAAAATTAAGTGCAACAATTGTCTGATAATATAATTATTAGGGCATTTGCATATTTGTTTATTTGTAAGATTATTGCGATCAACAAAAACCTTGTTCCTTGACTTTGGCCTGACTTCCAAACTGGTCTCGGCGGGTCAACGCCTCTCTTTCGTAATGTGTGATGAATTATTTGCACGTGAAGTTATGATTTAATCTTGCATTTGCTTTCATAATGTTTTCGGATAAAAGTCGTTATTGTGTTGATTTTTATGTTCGTGGACATCATTGTTGTACAATAGTGAGGTTTATTGCAAGAGGAAATACTTTTTTTTGTCAAATAACAATTAACTAGGTATCTTTTATCCAATTGATTTATTTATTAAAAATTGGCATTGATTAATACCAAATCCAATTTGCCTTTTTATCAATTCAACTCTCAACATCAAGAACGCTACTAACATAATAAGTTATCGTCACAATATTGATAAGTGTTATCATCAAGAAATCATTTTCTTGGTTTCTTATTCAGAAATTCATCACATTTCTTATTTGAATTCAATTAAACTATAAAATTAAATATATTGTAGTTATTTTTATTATATTAGGTAGCAACCCACCTATGCCGCAGATCTATAAAAAAGAACTACTCGGACAAAAAGTATCTAGATAAATCGTAAAATATTATTAAATGGAATTTTTTTAAAATCCGCATAATATAATAGCACATAATAGTTACTATTAAATGGGTACTATTTAATCACAGTTTTTTTCCAATGAGTTGTTTTTACTAGAAGTCCTATAAAAGCGTACCTAAGTATCTAATAAAAATAAATCAATTGGACAAACTCAAAGGCAAAACAATTTTATCAGTCGTCGTTAACCACAACCACGATTTGAATACGTCACAAGTCATTGATCTACTTTACAGTACGAGCATGCTTCAGGTTAAATTGGGCCAAGCTCCCTTCAGGGTTAACGACATTAAAGGTTAACACACCGTCACTACAATGCCGTACATATGAAAGGATGTTTCAGTTGTAAAATCTTGCAGGATTCGGGAATATATATCAATAAATATTATGATTCATTTTCTATTATAATTTCGGCTTTAGCATCATACATTTTTCAATCGTATCGATTGCATTTATACACTTAAAAAATTGTTAACTTTGATAATTTATATTTCATTAAAAATAATATTTAATAGGTACTTCCTAACTTCACCCGCATTCATAGCTAATATGCTGTTTAATTATGGCTACTTAACATAATAACATTCATACAGGAAGATCTTTTTTCTTCCTGTATGACTGACAACTTTTAGAGAAAACAATCGTTATGCCAAAGAAACGCGGAAGTCGGGGAATTGTAGAAATACAATGTGTGGATACAAAAATAACGGGGAGGCAACTTCTTGTTAAGCTTTTTGTTCCATAAATATTACGAAGTAGATAACTGTAGTCCACGAATTAAATATATAATCACGGTGACAGTCGATTTTTTTATTGTATTTCTTATCGCCATTGATCGATATCGCGTATCCATTAATTCATTTAATTATGTTACACGAGTATAGCATATTATATTAAAAGCTTAATATTCCGTTATTGACAAATTAGGTTCGCCCATGTTTCGCCCACTATCATTATCACACCTTAAAAATATTAAGAAATTTAGAAAGCCGTTGAACGTTATATTATTATCTGTAGAAATGGAGGATTTTTTTATTATTGCTGTTTTGTTTATCAAGACTTAACTGAAAAACTAGAGGGGAACTACAGGAAGAAGGAATATTAATATGATTTGCATATATAACTTACCGTGGGTAGAGCTGTTCTTGTGTGATTTAAGTGCATACCACCAACTTCGACAATCGCAGGAACTGAAGGCTTTTCACCATTAAAGGAGAAATGCGTATTCACCAACATCAAACTCATATTCTTAGATAATTCATGCAACGGCACTTCTACGCCGTATTGCCTTTCTATCATCTTCATCTCTTCCCCATGAAATGAAGACAGCCACAAGTTTGACATCATAAGTAAAACCGTGTTGGTTATTTTTTCCATGAACGTAAATCGATCCTCTTTGGGCTGAAATCCTACTGGTAGGTATGCCGGATTGTAGAAAAGACCAAAGCGATCATAGTACCAAGGCAATATTATACTCGATGACAAACCAATTATCGGAACTTTTATTCCATGTACGTGAAGCAATCCGAGCATACAATCACTAATAAAAGCTTCGACCAGAACTATATCATAATCCTTTTGTAGAGCAGCAACTAGCTGTGGAAATCCCACTGCTTTCTCACACACACCACAAGCCATTGTTTCCATCATCTTGAAAAGCGCCGTTATTTCTATAATTTTACCCACAATGCTATTTGTTACGAAATTTGGTTCTGGTATAACTGAAAGATCGAGTAACTCTTGAGTGCCTGTGTCAATGATGTCTCGAAAACTTATATCCGTATAATTCGCGATGGGTTCTTTTAAGGGGAAAAACGATGCGACGGTAACTTGGTGACCACGTTGAGCTAATTGCTTTAAAAGTGGATCGAACACCATATGATGACTTTTTCCAGGATGTGGAAAGAGTCCTAAAATTCTCGCACCGTAAACATTGTTTGTAAAAGTTACAATCCAAATTATAACGAGTATATAAGAACGCATGGTGATTAGATATTCACTCACTGTATCACAAGCTGTTTGACCCGACTTGTGTTTAATACTGCATATATTTTATATGATTACATTTTTATATTATTATTCTTTATCTGATAAATTGACCTAAACGACGCTTCAATATAGTTCAAAAAAGCTGATAATCCTGTTTCATTCCGTTATCACCAATCTTCAAAATTTGTATATCATTTTGATATTCTTCTATGGAGTGCGTAATGCGGTGTATGGAATGTGCCAATTCATTGTATGAAGCCTATCACCTATGCGTCGAATCTCCACGAAAATTATTATTTTCACTGTCGAAAATTATCAGCGAAAAAATGCATAAAATATATGAAAAAATTGGGACGAATAGCAGCTGGGTAGCGTATATTTGCGCAAAAAAGATATGATAATACACTACTCACATGTCACGAGCACATAGGTACAAAACACAAAACAAAAAATACTGTAGTATTCGGAAAAAATTAATTAGGGTACACTACCCAAAAGGAGAAGATCGTAGTATCAAGAAAAGCGGAAGTCGGAAAACAATTAAAAAAAATAACTGGAGGGATACAAAAATAACGGGCTATACGGGCTACGAAGTGGGTAACTTTTTATGAAGCTTTTTATTCCATCCATCTTATATGAAGTAACTGTACCTACTATATGAATTACTACATTAAAGGACAAACAATCACAGCTATAATCGAAAACACTTTAATCTCAATTCAGACATCACAGATACAGATCCTTATAGGTATGTTAATCAAGTATAGAATGTAATATTTTCAGATTCCGTTATTGATAAATTAAGTTCGCCCACTATCACCTTAAAACATGTTCAGAACCATAGTGAGAACTTAGAAAGCCGTTGAAAACCAAAAATAAACTGACCCTGTTAATATTAGAAAGATGAACTGTAGTTTTTTTTAATAGAAATACTGCTGTTATGAATATGATACTATACTTTAATAACGCCTGTGAAATTATTAATAGCATAATTGACTTATTTTCTCTTTTTTGTGTTTGCATATTATAAAAATAAAGCGGTAAATATATATTATTTTAATGTAGCTCAATAGTAGTTTTAATTGAAAAGCGATATTTCAAGTTTCATGCGATTTTTGTTGGGGTAGATTCATGTGAAAATATTTTATTAGTTTATTCTTTCCTAGATAACCCGCCGAACTGCATATCACTAGGAAGTAGGAACATATTAGCGTAAAATATTTTTCGTTGCGTATTATTATTATTATGTTGCTCACTGTTTAACGATTTCCAAATATTTAAATCTCAAAATTAGCCATTCTCTAGGTTTAGTGAGACAACGAACATCAATATATCAATGTGAGTGTAAGTAACATGTTACTTTGCTGGTGGATTTTTAAATATTTAATGTCACTTTATAGTTAATGTGACGAATATATTTTAATGTAGGTAGCTTTCTGCTCTTGAAATAATTTTTGAAATGTGAATGTCAGAAATTTCACGAAATCTCTACGATACAACGAAAGATTTCGAATACTGAATAGTCTAAAAATCAACCCGTACGAAACCACGACAAGCGACAGGAACAGAACCTATTGCGTTAGATGTGATTAAATCACACAAACACACACATATAAATTAATAATGTATCAATACTCATTACCTTGGGTACAGCTGTTTTTGTGTGATTTAAGTGCATACCACCAACTTCGACTATCGCAGGAACTAAAGGCTTTTCTCCATTAAATGTAAAATGTGTATTCACCAAAATCAAGCTCATGTTCGTTGACAATTCTTGCAAGGGCACTTCAACGCCGTAATGCTTTTCTATCATCGTCTTCTCCATCCGATGGAAGGCAGACACCCCAAAGTGTAGCATAGCAAGAAGAAACGTGTTCGTCATTTTCTCCATAAGTGTAAACCGGCCCTTTTTGGGGGTATATGTTATTGGGAGGTATGCCGGATTGTAAAAAAGACCAAAGCGATCATAGAACCACGGCAACATTAAACTTGACGACAAACCAATTATCGGAACTTTTATTCCATGTACGTGCAGTAATCCGAGCATACAATCACTTATAAAAGCTTCAACTAGAACAATGTCATAATCGTTTTGTAGAGCAGCGACTAGCGGCGCATATCGTACAGCTTTCTCACATATACCAGAAACCAATGTTCCCATCGTCTTGGAAATCGCCCATACTTCTATAAATTGACCCACAGTACTTCTTGTTATGACATTTGGTTCTGGTATAACTGAAAGATCAATTAATTCCTGAGTACCTGTTTCTATGAGGTCTTGAAAACTTATGTCCGTATAATTCGCGATAGGTTTTTTTAAGGGGAAAAATGATGCGACGGTAACTTGGTGACCACGTAGAGCTAATTGCCTTAAAAGTGGATCGAAGACCATATGATGACTTTTTCCAGGATGAGGAAAGAGTCCTAGGATTCGCGCACCGTAAACATTGTTTGCAAAAGTTAGAATCGAAAATAATATAACGAGTATAGAACGCATTGTGTCAGATATTCACTCACTGTATCACTAGCATATTTTCTCAAAAATTGTGTACAATACTGCATTTATATGGGTTATATTTTTACATAATTACTCTTTATCTGATAAATTCACCTACACGACGGCTCAATGTATCATGTATTCGGTTATCACTCAATCGTATTCAAAACTTGTATGTCATTTTTTGATATCCTTCGATGGCGTATCTAATACAGTTCATGGATTGTGCCAATTCATTGTGTGGAGCCTATAACGGCTGCTTTCTGAATTGATTATTTTACGTGAAGATTGGTGAAGAACTTAGTGAAGAACGTCTAAATCCATTAATAAAAATAATTTCTTGTAAGTATATGTAATATGACAATACGTACGTAGTTACCGAAGAGTCTTTTTGTTGTGGCTAGTGGTCCCATATTAACAGTTTGAGAGTATTTTAAATTTAATGTCAATGTACAATGGTTTCTTAAATCAGTAGATATATGATGAGAAAATAACTCCTATGTTTGTCTCGTCAGCAGAATTTTCCGTCAAAGATTTTTTTTATTATTAGGTAATATCTGATAGAGATTTTGTTTCGCGGATACGGATTACAATGTATCCGTATACATAGTAAGTGTATATACCAATAAAGATAATACTCGTTTAACTACTTAATAGTTAATACAGTGATAAGAATAATGTAGATGATCAGTAAATATGCTCGTGTTTGGCGAATGTATAGCACACGTCATGTACACACAAACTTTAATTATGATAAAAACGACTTGACATCGATCGATATATTTTTAGGATTAACATCAATCAACCTAACTCTGAACACTGATAAAAAGAGTGTAAATATACCTTAAACGTAAATAATTTGTTTGTCTTATATTCGTAGTAAGTAGGTACCTGTTAAGAAGTGCTTTAAGTTTTAACATAATACATATAATGTTTTATATTATACATCTAATATTTGGATAATTACACAAAACTCACCCTTGGCAATGGTTTCTCAGTATGGTCTAGATGCATCCCGCCGACTTCGACCAGACCGGGCAGCAGCGGCCTAACACCATTCAATGCATGGAAAGTATTCACCATAACCATCGTCATATTCATAGACAACTCATACAACGGCACCTCCACGCCAAAATGTTTTTCAATTATTTTCTTTTCCTTGTTCTGAACCGAGTTATGAAACCATAAATAATAGTAAATGTTCATCAATGAATTTTGTATTCTCTGTATGAAAGTCATAGAAGCAGTCCAGGAGCCAGTAGCCACAGGAATGTATGACGGATTGTTTGTTACACCAATGCGATCCGGAACCCATGGAATTAAAGCACAACTTGACAGTGCAATAACCGGCGCTTTTATCTCATACACGTATAGTAATCCAAGCATACAGTCACTAGTGAAACTCTCAGTTAAAACCAAATCGTATTTCTCTTTCAATGCGCTCACAAGTGGCGGCCAGTCCACAGCTTTTGAACAAATGTTCAAAGCCTTGGCTGCAAACGCGTCGATGGTGGACACTCTTTCCAACACCTCGCCTATTAATGGTATGCGGAAAAAAATGCTGCGAGATTCGAAGGAGGACATATTCAACGTTTCCAATCCAACATTAGCAATACCCTGCAAATTGACGTTCGTATAATTCGCTGGCGGATTTTGCAGGGGGAAAAACGATGCAACCGTTACTTGATGTCCACGTTTGGATAGTTCTTTGAGGAGTGGTTCAAATACCATGTGGTGACTTTTCCCTGTGTGCGCGAACAGGCCTAAGATTCTTGCGTTGTGAACATAGTTAATAAATGTTATTAAAATAATGAATGTGGGGCGCATGTTGGAAGAGATCTTCTCTATATAGAGACACGCGACATACTGCGTGCACTGCATGCGCCAGCTGCACTGTAGATAGTTAATTTGCGAGCTATTTTTATAGACTACCATGAGTAACAATTGAGATCAGAAAAACAAACAATATAAACATTTTTTATCGATTTAGTGACATCATCATTATCATTTTCTCATACCTATATAAATATTATTTTATCAATAGGTGGTACCAGACTTTCATGTAGAAAAACCTACTAGTATCTACCTACTTACATTTTTCACATATTTCACCCAAAAATTAAGACAACAACAAACGATTTGTGCTATTATCAATTTATCATAATAACTATATTTATTGAAATATTGCTTAGTGCATTGTTATTGCAATGATTCCCTATCTATAAAGAGATTTCATAATAATTATGAGGATTGTTTAATTGATAAATATGAAAATCACTACATAGTATAAAACAAAGTCGCTTTCTCTGTCCCTATGTATGCAAATCTTTAAAACTACGCAACGGATTTTGATGCGGTTTTTTTTAATAGAAAGAGTGATTCAAGAGGAAGGTTTTAGCACAGACTAATACGTTTTAGAATATAATTTATTAGGTTTTAGACAAAGCGAGCAAAGCCGCGGGCGGTAAGCTAGTTATCTATAATTAGATTTGTTACGAATCGACCTTATGAGTGCTTTTCCTTCCACTTGTGCGAGGGAAATCTGTCGTGCGAGGATGTCAAGCTGAACTGTGAAATTGTGTAGGGAATTCAACCAAAGCTGTGCGGTACGAGAATACGTTGAAATGTTTTATAGAACTAACTAGCTTTCCGCCTGCGGCTTCGCCCGCGTTTTCAAAAAAAAACCCGCCTAGTTCCCGTTCCCGTGGTCCGGGATAAAACCTAGCCTATGTCACTCAGAAATGATGTAGCTTTCCAACAGTGAAAGAATTTTTCAAATCTGCCAAGTAGTTTCGGAGCCTATTCAATTCATACAAACAAACAAACAAACAAAAAATCAAACCTTTCCTCTTTATAATATTTGTATAGATAAACATATCTCGCACGCAGCACTTGTTTTGTATGCGCAAAAAACCTAGCACCGCTGAGCCCTTTCCACCAAAGATTTCAGCACAGCTGCGAGGCGAGGTAATAGAAGCGATGTGATTTATTATTTACAAACACATTCCACGCACGTAATTGGTGGAAAACCACCATAATGTCAATGCGTTCGCAATTCCTATCGAATTTCGCAAGCGAGTGATGACGTTCTCTTTTCATTTTATTCATCAAGTTTGTAATCCTTATTATTGACCCTAACGACCGATGCAATAATGTCGTTACAGTACCCAGGTAGCAAATTTTCAGAAAATTTTGGCACCGACTTCTAATAATAGGTACTTATAAATAATATTATGAAGTAATTAATAATAATATCAAATCTTTTTTATTTTTTACTTTTCCGTTTTAGAAGTCTGTTATTTTTAACGTAGGTAGTTATTTTTATAGATAATTTTTTGCAGATTTCAGATTTCAGGTTTTCATAAATTATCTCAATTCTGTTATTATCACATTGATATGTTGCAAATCATATCCTAAAGGTTGATACTTGATAACATTATGTTCTGTTACTCAATGCTGAGAGATATCTGAAATATAATCTTTCTTATCTCAAACAGTTCTGAGATACATGGCTTTATTTCTCTATAATAATGAATGTTGTTTAAAGGTTATTTGAGGGATATCAGTGAAATAAAAGAAGTTATATAAAATTAATTTTAATTTATTATCAAAATACTGTACTAGTGTGTTCTAAACTCACTTATGTAATATTGACTGACACTTCTTGTGGACCGCATAATAAATAAAACCTAAAAGAATAATTCTCCTGTTCTTACACCGCAATTAGCACCACAATCATTCTGAAAAGAAAATATTAAGTTATTAGATAAATGATTATAGACACAATATACATCATTAAAAAAATAAACATATTGCCCCAAGTAAGGGGACATTCAAGTATTACATAACACAATTTGGCGTGAAAGGGGGGTTAAACTTTACGATGCGTTACTGTGGTACAGAAAAGTGAGGGAGGGGGGTCAAAAATCTTCAAAAATTGTGTTACATAATACTTAAACGCTCCCTAAGCCATTAAAAATTTTCAATAATTGTGAAATAAATTATACCCATTATATTTTATAATCTCACGCTAACTCAGCAAATATCACCGAAAATAATTAAGTCATTTATAGTCACAAATTGATAATTTATGGCAACAAGCAGTGACTTGCATTATTATCATCTATTTAAAGTAAATAGTGCACTGTTATTGTAAAGATACCTTATCTATTAATTATTAAATAGATATTATAAAAATAAAAAGAATTTTTTGATTGATTAATAGGATGGATATTAAGTTTTTTTTTTGAGCTGGCGGGTCACCTGATGGAAAGTGATGCCCGCCGCCCATAAGCATTCGCGATGTTAGGGCCACCGTGAATGTGTTGCCGGCCTTTGAGGTACAAATATGCCCTTTTCTTGAAGGTTAGGGGGGTTATATTTAGGTTTTTACTTATAAACCATAATGAATTAATTCTATTAAAACAAATTCGTTATAAATTAAATGTGACAATGAAAATTTTTATTTGAATAATAAAAATCATAAATAATGTTTTGCAATGTTACTTCCAAATACTAAACCCTCATTGATTCAAAGCTGCTTTCAAACTGTACAAAGGAATAATTAGTGCCTATTTACTTTATTTCAATATTTAAGTATTCTGCATGAATAATTAATTAACCCATTTACTCACCCATATAAATACAAGAAGAACGATAATAAATAAAATGCAAGTTTGATCCAGCCTTCTCGCTGGCAAACTGTCAAAACATCGGCATTCATTATGCTAGTGGGGTCATACAGGCCAGGTCCTGACATCACTGGCCGGTTGCGATATCTAGAACAATTATTTGTATGCTAATTACTGAAGAAAAAACTTATCATTGTACAAACAAATGTATGTGTTGAGGTTAATAGAATGTTCGAGGTGATGTGCTTCATTTGTATATTAAGAAGATATTGAGACATAATAATTATGTTAAGTAAATTCAACAAACATAATACAAATATGTACATACATTACATACACAATATTATGGTACATTGAGGTTCCTGTATATGAATTATTATGAACTACTAATTTATAGATATTTATTACAAACATTCATAGAATGTACTTATTTTACTGTTATTGAATCTTCTTCATTCTTCCAGTCATGAGATCATTCTAGTTTTGATAAATAAAACTATTACGCATCTTACCTGTATATGTGATAAATGATCAAAGGAAGATTTATTAGTAACGAAAACCATTCTCCAGACAACAAAAACAATACGTTTATTAACAAATGCAGTAAATACTCCGGCAACACCAGCTGCAAAGAAAAGTTATTGGATTATTGTAGGTTACTTGTAAGTCATTGACCGCTTGTAACACTGTATACTTACAGGATTTAAACTATTGCATTGATCTATCGGATTTTTATAATCAGTTTTTAATTCATCAAATGCTATCACGTGGAATATTGAGAAAAATATAAGAAATGCGTCAATTATTAAGGCAATAATATAAGAAAACGCTGGGAAGCTAAACGCCATTTTGACAAAACAATTTTGAATTTGACACTAGGTAATTGACGACTGACGGATCATCGCCTTGAAAAGTCGTGTGATTTAATAGGCAAAAGAAATTGCATATACAGCCAATATATTATATAAAAAAAACTTATGTAAATAAATAAATTTTCAATTGACAGCATTTTTTAATTATATGCTATTAGGAAAATTCTATTTACATATAAATTTATTTTTTATGCACGCATAACAGGGTCTGTCTGACTGCTGACACTTGACAGTCATTTTGAATTATCTGGAACCAGACTGAAAAATGTTTGACAAATGAAAATCCACCAACTCAGCTCGTAGAGTGAGAATGAACCATAGAGGAGGCACTAAAATGACAAGTAATGCGTGAGAGAAATACACTTATGACTATAAAGCTAAGAGCAAGCGAGACAGAAACATTGTTTTTTGTTTCTCTCATGTTATGCGATTTCTTTTGTTGGGGACAAAGGCAGTTTGTCCCAAACAAGCGGCTACAGTCCATTGTTTTGCTAGTTTTCTGTTTTTTCTCGCTGTTAAGTGACTTCAAAGTTTAATAAACGTTGACAGTGATCTGTTTTAATCCGACTTTAAGTGAAAATATGGTGCGTTGTAGTGTGATTGGTTGTAAAAATCGGCCGGAACGAAGATTACCAAATATTACCTTTCACACGTAAGTAAACTTATTTGAAGTATATTGTTTTATAGAACTGGATATAGTTGATACATTTTCATTAACTCTAATGTGAAATTATCTACAAATATATAATATTTTCATCGAAATAGACGTAAACATTTTTTTGTGTTATCCGACTAAATTACGAAGTGTTCTTGTTGTTCAGGACGCCATTTGTTTTTACGTAGTTTCAAATTTATGGTATAATCATGTGATTAACATTAGGGATACCAGTACAGGGTAAAATTTTCCCCAAAATCGTGAAATGTTTTTTTAATATTAAATATGTTTTTTAGGTTTCCAAAAGAAACAAGTACATTAAACAGATGGATTCGAGCTACCGGAAGGAAGAACTGGTTACCAGGAAAAAGTCACAGAATATGTTCTATACATTTTGAGTCGCGTTATTTTCGAAAAACGAAAAAAAAAACCTATTTGATGCCCAATGCAATTCCAACACTTTTTACAACAGTGAGTAATTTTTGTGATGCATTTAGTTTGGATTTAAATGTTGTAGTTTAAATATTCATAGACCGATTTTGTTGCTACGTCTACATAATAAACAAAACAAGTTATTAATTTATTTTTATAGGGGTATATTTTCTATTTATACTAAATCATTTTCAGCGATTTTAACCAATACAGCATTAATACTTAACCAATTAAATACCTTGAATACATTGTTCATTTGATATAGATATACAAGGTGAAAGGTAAGACATTTGACAAATTTAGACAGGAGCTTCTACTCATGAAACTGAACAACTTTTGTTCTACAACTTTGCTGAATTTGTAAAAAAAAATTGGACTTTGTAAGGAAACTTCGCTAATCAGCTGACAGATTTCCATACAAAGTCCAAATTTTTTTCTATATAATATAAATAGATATTATAATTATATATAATAATTATATAATAAGATATAATATAAACTACCTTATGTCCGATTTATTCCAGATATTGATGCATGCCAAAAAGGAGGACTAGGCCTACTGGGGATACCTCTTTAAAAAAACGCACCTAAGGTTCTTACCTCACAGGTGGTGTGGAAAAAGAACCAATACAATACAACAGTGAATATATATATATATACTAGCGGTCCGCCCCGGCTTCGCCCGTGGTACATATTTCGCAATAAAAGGTTGTGCCAAATTTCATCAAAATCGGCCCAGTAGTTTATGCGTGAAAACCATACATACATACATACATACAAACCTTTCCTCTTTATAATATTAGTATAGATTTAAAAATTGCGGGACGTAGCGTTTGCCGCGGTACCGGCCAGCCGCCCGGCTATATATTTTATACCCGTGCGAAGCCGGAGCGGGCCGCTATGTTTTTATATACAACGTTCATAATTTTTCTGTAGTGTATTTAGTATCAGCATTGCACCCGTGCGAAGCCGGGGCGGGTCGCTAGTTAAGTTAATAAATAACAAAATCTTTTCAAATCTGTCTTTTTCTTCATAAACCTATCTTACAAAAAAATACCCAAACATTTATAGATATTTTGCCAGTTTTTCGGATAAAAAGTTTTTGTAATAGTTGGCAACATTGACGTAAGGATTCGCCATCTCGTTCGGGTATACGCCGATGTGATCTCTAGTACATTCTCCCTCTACGACTCAGCTGTAAAAATTCTATATATTTTGGTATTGGTACACATTACAATGTTTTAGCTTGTGATTAATTTCTGTATTATGAAAATTACTATATTGAGTAAAATATGTTCTACGTACGAAAGCAGTAGATAAAATAAATATTTATCTACTAATACAGCTTTTTCGTGTTTGAATGAGATGTGTTTGAATTTTATATCAAGATAATTGAAACAGTAAACATGAAGGGATTTTTAATATGTTTTTTGTATATATTCGGAACTATCTTTTGCATAGAACAAGACTTTAAAGGATTTGATGATAGTATTTTATTTACAATCAATTGGCCAGGCTCTCCTGATGCACTTGAAAATCTTGTAGACAAGGAAATAAAACCTGAGGTTTGTTATGTGTTTCATTTTTTTATTTTTGTTATATTATGCAGCACTCTGCCTCTAGTGTTAGCCTACATGTTAGCACATTAGTATTTTTGGTCTACATTTAATATAAAAGGTTACCTATTATTTTAGAAAAATGAAATTTTACAAGTTACAACCACACAAAAGGAACAATATGAGTGTCATATACCAATACTGCAAAATAAAGTGACAAACAGCATTGAAGATTATGATGGGCCAACTCCCTTTGAGCTGCTAAAGCCAATATTCTCACAGAAGATTTGTTCCTATCGCTTGGAGAGTTATTGGAGCTATGAAGTATGCCATGGTCGGCATGTTAGACAGTATCATGAGGATAGAGAAGGTTTGTAGTGTGAAGAAATAAATTTATATTGTGCATTTATCATAAAATATTTTTTAAGCTATATCTGAATTTTACTATAGGATACCAATTGCAATATACCCAATTTTTTTCCACGAGCATATAAGTCTAAAACCTTCAAAGGTATTGTAGCCATAGTGGGCTAATAATCTCTAGTTAGTCTATCAGTAATGATGATACTGTAGGTACACTTAAACTGTATGAAGATTCATATTTTTAAAATTTATCAGAAAAAAATGAAATTGTACTCTGTACTTAACTGTAATTAGAACATGGCATATACCTTGCATGAGATTTTTTTTCGCATATTACCTTAGAAAAATTGTAAGTTTAAAAATGTTATATATTATAGGCAAACAAGCAAAAACCCATGAATATTATTTGGGCCGTTGGTCTGATGAGGATCATTTGAAGCTGGCCGAAGATATAAAAGCAGCTCAGGAATCTAAAGAGAAACTAAAAACAACTAAAGTGGAAGGAATTACTTTGCCGTATGTGGAAATGGTTATGACTGAGGGTAAGTAACTATATGTTTTTAATGTAAAAATATAAAAATGTAAAAATGCAATTTAATTTTATAATTTTTCATGTTACTTATTTAAATTATATTAGCTAGATGTACAGTATTATTTATACAATCACAGATAAATCTGTTCAAATTATGCCCATGAAATCTCTATATACATATAAAATACTCATGTCACAATGTTAGTATGGTAATACTTCTCCAAAAATAGACAGACAGACAAACGCACAACAAGTGCGCCTATAAGGGTTCAGCTTTTTTTCCTTTTGAAGCTCGGAACACTAAAAAACACTTGGCTGTTAATGATACATAAGAAAGTTAATCAATATTTGATAGAACATAATATTTATTAAATTTTAGGTAGCATGTGTGACTTGAGTGGCCAACCGCGTAAAACAAGAGTATTGTATGTATGCTACACCCACGGCAAGCATGAGATATACTCCATGAAAGAAACGACTACATGCGAGTATGAAATCATCATACTCTCTGGTTTGCTCTGTGACCATCCACAGTTTAAGTCAAAGGATGTATCGGAAAACGAAATTAATTGTCTTCCTATTGGTGATGCGCCCAAAAAACCAAGGAATTTGTTGAAAAGTGAAGTCGAAAGCTTGAAGCTCAACCATCAATCGATACGATTGAGCAGCAATGTAAGTATTATTTGAAAAGTTATTCAGTTGAATTAATATTGTACTTTGCTCTTTGATTATTGCAGCAGTTTTCTTAGAGGTAATTGTGTTGGCAAAATTGCCAGATAGTGTAGAAGTTGAGAATATTTAAAACTATAATATTAATAATTATTAGTTTAAAAAATCTATTTAGTGTTTGAATGTTATAAAAAAGACTGTATCTTTCTTTTATTTGTATATTGCTAGATTTTTGTGTTTAGATTTAAATTTTTCATGCATTGTAGATTGTTTTGTTTAGGTTGGTGCTTTTTTTCTTTTTCAAGTATGTAAGCGTAAA
>CAJQZN010041840.1:0-17116 GCA_907164685.1 Colias eurytheme | reverse complement strand
ATTATTAAATTTTGTAGTGAAGTAATTAAGTATAGCGCTCCAAAACGTACAGCGCCAGGACGCATGAAGACTAATCGTGTATGTTTCGGAGTAAGCGCAAAAACTATACGCGATCAGTACGCAAAATTCGTATATATATTGTAATCACACGCTTAAAACCAGCATTACAAAATATACACGAGCAGTTTCCTATGGTTGCGTTCTGGCTATGTATAGAATGGAAAGACGCGCAGACGCAATGCCTGGTGGTAAGCAAATTGCGTCGCCCATATACGACCATAATAAGGGTGTCATACCCGAAATCGAAAGTTTCTCAACTACAAAAAAATACTCATTGTTTGTGTTGAATAATTTGAGAAATCTGTGCAGCCGTTGTAATTTTAAATTTCGTAACAAGTGTTGTTTTAATTGCAATTAGCAAGGTAACAAACGTGAGTAATTATTAAAATCTCATGTTTTTTTACTGGCTCTTAGTTTTTAACCATCAGAAAGTTTATTTACAAACTAGCTTCCGCCCACGACTTTGTACGTGCATCCCCGTTTTTCCCCGTTCTCGCAAGAATTTCGGGAAATCCTTTCTTAGCGGATGCCTACGTCCTAACATCTACCTGCATGCTCAATTTCAGCCCGATACGTCTAGTGGTTTGGGTTGTGCGTTGATAGATCACTATATCAGCCACCTTTGAGTTTTATTTAATACTAGTGGTCCGCCCCGGCTTCGCCCGTGGTACATATTTCGCAATAAAAGGTAGCCTATGTCCTCTCTCGGGTATCAAAATATCTCCATACCAAATTTCATGCAAATTGGTTCATTAGTTTAGGCGTGATTGAGTAACAGACAGACAGACAGAGTTACTTTCGCATTTATAATATTATTATTATAGTAAGAATATAGATAAGTACATGTACATATTTATATTGGACAGATAGTGAAATCGAACGGCGCCATACGCACGGGCGCAGAGGGGGCTCCTGCGCTTGCGCACATTGACGATGATGAGCCTGACGTACAACATTGTGAGTATTTACCTTTATTTTCTAACTAGTTGTGCCCCGCGGTTTTACCCGTATTGCTCTGCTCCTGTTAGTCTTGGCGTGATAATATATAGTCTATTGCCTTCCTCGATAAATGGGCTATCTAACACCGAATTTTTCAAATCGGACCAGAAGTTCCTGAGATTAGCGCGTTCTAACAAACACACTCTTCAGCTTTATGATATTATAGATTACGAGCTCTTGATCGAGACTATCAGTTGAACTCAGATAATTCTCTGACCACGTGTTCTACGCCTTCAATATCGAAAGTTAGTTCAAGTTATAAAAAAAATGTTAGATAGAAAAGTTGGACAGAATTTAATTCTCTACAATATTGATAATTAATACAAATAGCGTAAGTGAGAAAGCGAGAAAATAGATTTTTGTGATCTTTGACCCCTGATTTTAAAACTTGCACTTGCTTACTGGGTATCTCGATTTCCGACCCCTGAAAATGACTGGTCTATATATTTAATTATACATATTTAATTTTGTCATAATATATTGTATTATCAAACAGAAAGATTATGCGGTTTTGGCGTATAAAATATATTTTATAATAAGTAACTAAGCTAAAACAATTATTAATGCTTGTTCGAATATATATTATGCTATATCCGTAGATCACAATAATTATTGTAGTTATTTATGGGCCAAAATATGCTTGGAATTTCAAACAATATTATTATATTGTACTAAGCTATCATTTCATTTAGTCTAGGCAACAAAGCAGTAGATCCCAGCAAGCATTCATTTTGATTCTTATATTTTATTGAAATAATATAAAAGAGAACAGACTCTGAAAAGCTACGGGTGAAAGCCAAATATGAAGGAAATTATACAATTACCAAGATATATTATTATATATAAATTGCCCGATTACATATTATAAAATATTTAACGCATTAATCGATCTTAGTTATGGCAATGGAGCGAAGAACTTATTAAAATTAGCACTAAAACAAAAAACTATGGTTCAGTTTTGCAAGCATGTATATCAGATAACAAACAACAAAGTACCGTCACTGTAAAACGAGTTCTACAACATAGAGCTTAAGGTTTAATACATACAAATTACAATATGGTAACATTAACTCCATTCTAAAACGAGATCTAGCCTGAAAGGTTTAAGGTTTAAAAGACCTACACAAACAAGGTAACAATTACAAAAAAATGCCAACCCAAAACGAGCTCTATCTCAATCTGATAAGATCTACTATGCCTGTATAATGCAACAAGGTAACAACTATCAAAAACACGCCACACAAAAACGAGCTCTATCCCAAAGAGCGTAAGGTCTAATACGTGTTGTCGCACGCACGCAGCGGAAGGCCCGCGGCCGGACGCCGAGTCGCCGGCGGTCGCCGAGGACTCGGACTATTTCACGCCGGAGGACACTAACACGACCATACTCACTGTGCCCAAGCCGAATGCAGTAAGTGCGCGCTCAGTTGCTAGCCCGTACGGTGTAGATTTAAAAAAAGAATGTAAAAAAGAAAAAATTGATTAAAAATAATATTCAGTTGCTCTGTTGTTTTTGGTCTATCCCAATGTGTGCTACACTGTATTGTCTTACAACCGAGTGCTGTAGTGACGATGTTGTTGCTAAAATCTAATGTAATTTTAATGAAGTAAACATTTTATTTGAGTCGTGCTATTTGAATTTTGAAAATAATCTAATTTAGATTTTGGCAACACAATACGTCAGAATCGTTGTAGGTTTGACTTCACCAGCTTCATCGCCGAACATTATTTTTGTGTTGGTATTTTTGTTTATTATTTTAATGTTTTATTTGTCATGTGTTTTAGTTTCAGCCTTTGTAACTAGATGCGCGCCATTTTGTTTTTAACATCTGTGCTCAGTAGGTGCGGGTGTGTGTTGTAGTTAGTTTAATCTGTGGTAACGAGATGATTTGTTACAGGAAATAGGACCCAAGATGGCGGGCGAATGCGCGCCACAGCGTTGGGCTTTGCCGCATCATGTTACATCATTGCCTGGTATGACGATGCTTTTTAATAATTTTTCTTTTAATTCATATTAGAATTTAAAGAAATTTTTAATGTTTTGATTATATTGTTTAAAGATTAATTAATAATAGATATTCGATATTTTTATACATTTTTATGTTATAGCAGACTTTATCATCAATATAAGTATTAACAAAATCAATTTATTGAGATTTGTCAGATTTTCTCCAAATGCCTTCAGCTCTATAGCAATAATTTCAACAACAAGTGACCTTTAAATTATTTAAATGCCAGTTCTAAATTATTATTTTATATGGCAACCCAAAACAGGTACCCCCTTATCGCAGTCCAGCGTACGTTCGTCCGGTGACTCGTACAGTTCAACATCATCAACCCGCCAGTTGCTAACCGCCGCTCCGCTCACGGCTGACACTCCTTGTTAAGTTACATAACATGCGATATATTTGTAAAAAAAAAAACATTATAATAAGTATTAAGTTTTGACAGTTGGTCATTTTTTATCTGTACGTAGTTTATAATATATGTATATAATTTAATCTATGCATATTTGAGGGCAGAGGAAGGTTTTTATTTTCTTTAAAATGTAATGTACATAAAGGGGTAAATGTTATTGATATTGCTTCTGACGCAATTATATTTTATTTTATAAGTTATCGTCTAAAACGGAGTAAGACAACTGATAACAATACTCTTTGCTTTGTTTTGATTTTTTTTTACTTTGGTATTATGTACTTCGAATTTTTAAAGAAGGAATTTAAACTTTTTAATTCAGCGCACCTTATTAATTACAACTAGCGCCATCTTGGAGGCCCATTTATGATGTGGCTTCTTACTCGTTTCTCCTTTAGGGATACCTTTAGAGAATATCATCAAATTCATAATTATTATAATATTAATGTAAATAACTGTCGTTTAGAAATGTTATTTTCCCAAAATAGTGCAGCATCACAGAAAATTCTCATAAGATTAACAGCATATAGTAATTTGAAAATAGGCTCATTGGTGTACAATTCTACATCACAACATTATGTTCCCGTTATTGTTATTTTTTTTATGGAAAGACGTAGAGAAATTATTTTACAACCGACTTCAAAAAAGGAGGAGGTTCTCATGACGGGTATGGTATCCTAGAACTTTGGACTGGGTGAATCGATTTTGATGATTCTTTTTCTATAAGCTGGTGCCTTCCGGTTGGTCTCATTTATGACAATTTGAAGACGGTTTAATGTGTTGTAAAAAATATTTATTTAAATAATGATTTATTTAAACTAGTATTGTAAAATATATTCTGCAAAATGCGATGGCTTCAGAGTGGTTAGAGCAGCTCTTAATAACATCATGACTCTGAGATAACACTTATATTATCAAACTGGGTTTCTTTCATCAAAATATGTATATGTTGAAATACCCAAGAAATAACCCTGTTTCATCACCACAAATTAATTAAGCATTTAATCTTATTTTTCTGTTTATTGAGAAATCGTCATCACAATGTTATATGTTATTTTATAAACACTCATTTGCTATAATGGTGTTGTATTTAAAAAGTATTAAAATAACAAATATTTTTGAAATGAAACTTCTTTATCGGGGTTGGAAAAAAATTTAGTGTAACATTTTTTCGTTACGCGTGACATTTTTCCGTTACGCGCCATCTTTGATTCGACGTATTTCTTTAAAGTTGCATAAAGTAAATTATTTTTTGAAAAATAAGGTCATAAAGAAGTTTCACTTCTTACGTGTGTACACTAGTACACGCACACATTTTTTTAAATTTTATATAGGTAGGCTATAGCAAGTTAAGTAACTAGGTTAATTTTATTAGAAAGTTTATTAAAGTTAAGGCTAATTTGTGTATAGTTATAAAATATTATTTCTTTTCATTATTTAACAATGCGGTAGATAAAAATACTTATCAATCGTCAATATCAATATTTAAATTTTACCAATGAACTCTGTAAAAACACGCCAGTACTCTTATTATGATTATGACTCATTAAAACAAATTACCAATTTATTGCATCAGATTACATTGTTATTTGAGAAATCTACGATGCGATTAGATTTTTTATTTTAAGAATAGTAAGTATGTATATAAAATCTACAGATTATCAGAATATTATACAAAATCTATAGCCTACTTATTAATAAAAATTGTATCATAAAATAATCGACAAACGACTATTAACTACTATCAGTATCCGCATCTTTTTCAAATACTGTGGCTGTGTTGAAATTTTAGCGTAAGTTTCATCATAATTATTATGAAGAATAGTACCTATCTAAAAATGTATTTTTTTTAAACTGTACTCTCTCGACTGATAAAATGCATCATTCCTTGACTTCAGTGAATCTCAACATTGGAAGTACCTAGCTATGTCTATATTTAAATAAACGGTGATAAATATGAATTTAATTTGGTATTATTTATTTCACCCCAACCAACCCCATGCACTAAGAATACATAAAAGATTGTATAAGTAGACTTAATTCGTTACGTAAAATTTTGTGCATATTATTTACATAGTAAGATGAAATGTTCATGTATTTGTGACAGTGGCTTTTTTAAAGTTGCATTTATAAATTATAATATGTAGGCGCAATTTTATTATAGATATGTACGCATGCGGGGTTGGGAGATTTCTAAATCGCATGCGACGGTGACGGTACACCGTACACGCATAGTAGAGCAGGCTCCAAGGAGATGTTATTGTTTAGAAGAGGCTGATGAAGTTAAGAGGCTGATTCAAGAATGTTCTGCCATATTTTTCATTCTGTCAAACACAACGACAGTGCAGAGATAATTAGGTATTCTAAGACCTGACACCGATATTTTTGAAAGAGTGGGGGGAGGGGGACCACAAAACTGGTTGGCAACATCTGTTTCTAGAATGTCTGGGATCTATACAATATATATCAGAAGTCAGATTTAGGTCCGCTATTTTTGCAAACGAACATCTCCTTGGAGCCTGCTCTATATTGAGTATTGACTTGTAACTTTCATTGGTTTTTATCTCGCGGCTTGTTGTATACCTACCGTAATACTTAAAGACCAATGAAATGGCGCCAGTAGTATTTTGGACTACTAATTTAATTGATTTGGTTTCAGGCCTATAAATAAAAAAGTCACTCAAAAATTTCAAACTTTTATTACTAAGCTTAAGGCATATGTGCTTTGTGTATAATATTATATACAAAATGAAAAATACTATTTACATTTTTTAAAGTGAAACTTTTATTACATCGTCTCAAACTTTTTGGTCTGTGTAGCGCATGTCGCGTGTATCGCGAGTAGGTATACCTACTCGGCAGCCGACCGACACGCGACATGCGCTACACAAAGCAGTGTTCGGAACCGTTCCAACAGTTTCACTTTTACCGTGGTTTCATAAAACCACACAACATTTTTATTAATTATGTAAGGCAACCAACTATCAAATTTTAAATTTAATTATATATTTATTGCATTTATTTATATTTAAGATTGGTTATAAAAATGTATTGCGGATAAAAATAGTGGTATTATTGCTTAGCGGTTGGCAGCCTTGTAAATATAATATTAACGAATTACACAAAAATATTCTTCTGCTTATAAATAGTCCATATAAATAAGTTTGTATACACAGAATGCGTATATATTATGCCCTATGGCCTATGACCAACTCTCTAAGCCCACAAAAATTTTATATATAAATCAAATCCATGTATGTATAAAAAAATAATTTTATGCTATTATTAAATGGATTGGGTTCTTGTGTAATAATATTAACTCTGGTTAGATCCTTCATAAACAGAATCAGAAAGATTGGATATATTATTTTTAATAGCAGCTGTAGCTTTCTTCATGGCTTGTCTCCGAGCAGCATAAGCAGACATTCTAGCTAGTCTAGCTTCTCTTTGCTCAGTTGTCTCATTAGCAAGTCGGCGTGCAGCATAAGCAGACATTCTTGCCAATCTTTTAGCTCTCTGGTCACTCGACTCTGTTGCAAGGCGCTTAGCTGCATATTCTGACATGCGTTTGAGACGCACAGCCCGTTGCTCTGGAGTTTCATTTGCAAGTCTACGAGCAGCATATGCTGACATCCTGGCTAGACGAGCTGTACGCTCTTCAGGAGTCTCATTTTTAGGGCCTGAAATTCGTCTACCGACCCGCACCGACTTGGCTTCAGTATTACATCCGGATATTACATCCGAATTATCGGTCATCAAGGGATCATCTTCAGCACTAACAGAGGCATCTCCTTCAATGCTAAATTCATAGTTTTCCATTGAAGTATCCTCATCTCTCTCTACTTTTACAGTAGGAAAATTACACGCATCGTCGTTTAAAGAGAAACTGTTAGTGTTCATCGTCTGTTCAACTGTTCTTATTGATTCAGATTTGATCATAGAACTCCATTTATTTTCGGACTTCGATAAGACCATTTTCTTCCAGGAACAATCAGAGGCACTCAGGTCACCCATATTGATTGTTCACTGAGAGAGGTATCCAAAGAATCATAGTTTGAGTTTAAACGAAATTAAAGGAATTAAATTAAAAAGGTCAAAAATAAATAAATGTGGTAAAAAACATAAATAACACCAATAGACCACAATTGACGACCAACAATCTCACAGACAGTTAATTGACAAGTTTTTTTTTTTTTTTTAATGGCAAGAACAAGAAGATATGTCATATGACTATTTGCCAGTGTCAAGTAAAAAATTTACAAGTTGTCAGTTGACAATCTAAAAATATAGAATAGATAAAGACTATAATATATGACCAAGAAGCTTATATCCAAGAAGCTTATATCTAATACACTGGAGATTGCACTATGACCATTAACTTGTCACAAGAAAATATAACCTTGAATGACGTCAGTGTTGTTTTTTGTCTCTTTCTGTGGGTGACCACACTGGTTTGTATATTCAGGATTTTTCTAAATAAAAAAAACTAAAAATCATGGTCTATAAATAATAACGACATATATTTTTAACAGTATTTATATTATAATATTACTGGTCAACTATACATACCTTTTTAATTGGTAGAGAATGATAGTTTTAAATAACGCTTGATAACTTTTGATCTCATACTACGATTTTTTAATTAAAATGAGTGCTACATACATTAAAACATCGTTTTAGTTACTCAAGCTTCAGTCTAAAACTTTTCAATATTCCAAAGGGAGAGTTGCATCGCTAGTGTTGATGTGTGGTAACGATATTACAGTTCTCAGAAATTCGTATGTCTTTCAGGAGCTGTACTTACGGTTACTAATGGTTTCATGGTGGTTAATTATAATATAATTAAAATTACTTTATCCACAGTTGAGACGCAGTAACAAGAATGTGATAAATAAAAAGGTATAGCACTTTTCAAAAGGTATTTTTTTTCTGCACCGTAATCCTCAGGCTTAAAATGCAAACTGCATATTCTGGCATGTTGATAAATTTTACCCTTGATAGGCACTATGGACAGCCATTTATTTCTTGGAAAGCTGAAATAAGTAAAACAAAAAAACTATTAATTTCTATGTTAAAGAAGAACAAACATAAAACCACATGTGAGTGCAATATCGCTGTCGTGCGTTGTTTCATTACCTACTAGTATAAAAATCTTTGAAATGGTGTTCTAAATGTTCATCATAATTTTGTTAACTATTACAATATTTTCTCTTCGCTATCCGTAAAAACTCGTCATCATGGTTACCTTACTTGTTAAATTGGTTTATTGAAAAATGATGAAATTATTAGGAATAGAAGATAGATAGAAGATATTTGGCATGATTGATTACTAAAATGATGATAAAATTGACGATTTTTGCCATGAAAATGATTCTAAACAGGTAAATGCATGAGTATTGAGGAATATTGTAAATAGCGTTGTTGAGTAGTGCTTCTGTACCCCAAGGTTGCCCAAATAATAATGCCTTTCCTTTAATCACTTTATTACTCTTCACAATATATGTGTTGTTAGAACTAGCCGTTAAGCACTACTAAATAATAAATCTAACCCTAGAACCGTACCCATATTAAAATTTCATTAACGGTACCCAGGGGTACAAGTGTACCCCAATGAAAAAAACAAGATTACAAAAAGATTATTAACTTTTATTAAATGTTGACTTATTAAGGTCATCTTAACATTCATTTAGGTCCTAATAATTTAATTTATCATGGCATTTTTATATTTTTTCTACAATTTACACACACTTTACGTTGGTGATCAAAATGCATTAAAAGTTTTCTCTTCCTGCACTGTGTGCGGGACTGACGGAATTTTAACGTGGATATTCACAGTTACATCTCAGATTTTGAAACAGCAGTGGTCCCTGCAGTTATTGGTAATTGTTGTCCTAAAATATCTCCATTACTTATTTGTAGAGACATTGGCAAAGTTATGTACTGAAATCGTTCTTCTAGGTGAAGTTTTTTATAATAAAAAATTAAAATTTTTTCGTCAGTTTCATATTTTGATGCCTCACCAAGTACCAGCTCTTCTTGTTATTCCACCTCCCACAAAAAATCAAAATTCATCCATCATTTGCCATCAAAAAAAGAAAATGAATAACTCAGGTATTCAAATCATGCAGCAAATCATAAATTTGTTGAAAATACAAATTCCTACACTATTTAACAATAACAGTATGTATATAACATGAATGTAAAGTAAACTTATAATTGTACATTAAATTTATCAATAAAAAATATAAAATAAAACGACCAAAAGGCGAAAAAATAAAATAAATGAACCTTAAAATACTTACGTTCGTAGTACCCAGGGGTACTGGAGTACCCCGACAGGTTCGTACGACGTGTTCTCAATAGATTGACCACTGATCGAATACGGTATCTACGTGTCTCCTCATCCCCGACAAATACACGAACGCGCAAAAGAAACCGTTGTTTAGAAAAAAAGATATAGAAGATTTTCTGAATTTTTTTTCATTTGTACCCCAGGGTACGGTTCTAGGGCTAATAAAATGTAGAAAGCGTCGGGGAAACAATGTGGACGCACACATATACAAAAGCTCGGTCAGCGAATTGCATATGTGTGTCCCCACATTATTCCCCCCCTTTTTCAAAAAAAATTATACACTCCAAAAAATACAAAGACAAACACAGAAATTACCGTAAAATACAAATGAGATAACAATGCAATACTGAATACACATATGAAATCGTAATATTTCTTAATTCTACATCATTAAAAGATATAACATCTAAACGGCTTAGCCTAATTAAAATTGATCGGATTACGTAGATAGATTACGATATGGTCACACACTCACTATTCACTACACGAATTTATCCTTATGTTACAACTACGTTACGATATTACTTATTTTACGCGTATCCCGCAGTGGGCGGCGCAGGCTGGGTCGCTTGCCCTAGCGTCGCGGACGCTCGTCCTCGCGGCGTAACCAACTCCTGATCCGGCGATGGCAAAAACCACGCAGGCCCAATAGAACTATGACCGTAACGATCACAGCCAATATGATCATTACGATGACCATGGTGTTGACGTGATCGTCTATACTCCTGGATTCTATTTGCACGTTTGCAACTCCTCCAGTTTTCTCTTTTGTTGCGTAGTTACCCATGTTGTTACAAAAAACAAATATTATATAAACTAATTGCTAAGATAGAACTGTCCCCACTGCGAGCTGATTAATAAATGAATGTGATTAAATACTTGCATAAATAAAGTTTAATAAAAATGTTAAATGAGTGACCATATTATTACCTATGTAATCCGATATAACTTACTAATCTAGTACAAAAACAGGAAATACTAAATAGGCATCTTCAATGCGCAAAAACAAAACTATCGCATTACTTCATTCTTTCGCAATAGACACACAAAAATGTAAAATATGCACAATGCAATGTAATGTTAATCATATTTACGTAAAACATAAAATGAAATGATTAACAATAATTTGAAACAGTAAAAACAAATTAAGTTACTTTAAAACGTTGTAAATGTTAAATAATTAATATATAAATTTGTATAAAACGCAAAAGCTACATGTAAACGAATATAAACTTACATTCTAAAAAAAAGGTATATAACACACAAGTATAATAAATTTAATTACAATACACATAATACTAAAGACAATAGCTAAATACTGTGTGAAAGTTCTATATCGCGAATCGCACGGGTCGTCGTATTACGCGACCGCTCCTAGTTACGCTTATGGGTGGCGCATGCTGAACCGACTTCGATAAAGAAGTGTTATGTGGAACAATATTATTTCCCACATCAACATCATCTTTTATAATAAAGGCTGGCTTTAACCTGTCAATGGAAATGCGTGCGACTCTATCCGGAAATTGTATTTTAAAAACTTTAGAACTACGTTCTAACACTAGATAAGGACCATCATAAGGCGGTTTTAGAGACCTGTGAACTGCATCGTCTCTAACAAAAACGTGACTACAACTTTGTAAATCGGAATAAACGAATATTTTCTTTGCGTTCGTCTTATCTCTCGTCGGGCGATACTGAGATATAGTTTCACGGATTTTTTCTACCAAACTATAAGGATCGTTTACGTCACAGTCATTTGTAGAACTATCGTAGAACTCGCCAGGCAAACGTAAAGTTTTACCGAAGGCCAATTCTGCGGCACTAACATTACTATCAGTTCGTATTGCTGTTCTCAACCCTAACATAACAGTGGGTAATTCGTCTATCCACGTTTTATTACTACTGAGCAGTCTCGCCATAAGGGCTGCTTTCAACGACCTATGCCATCTTTCCACCGCGCCATTACTTTGTGGATGGTAAGGCGTAGTACGAATTTTATGAATACCCAAAAATGACATTAATTTTAAAAATAGACTCGACTCAAATTGACGTCCTTGATCACTAGTAATACGGACGGGACAACCATATCTAACTATCCATCCTTCATAAATATGCTTAGCAACGACGTCTGCAGTAATTTCTTTAACGGGAAATGCTTCAGGCCAACGCGTACATCTATCTATAATTGTTAATAAATATCTAAATCCCTGTGGAGATGTCGGCAATGGACCAACTAAATCCACATGGATATGCTCGAATCGCGAAACTTCCGGGAATTTTCCTATATCTGAAACAACGTGACGCGAAATCTTCGACCTTTGACATGATACACACGCTTTGGTCCATTTCCTTATATCTTTATTCATACTAGGCCAAAAAAATTGTTTAGTGACCATCTTCCGAGTCGTACGTATACCGGGATGACTTAAATTGTGAACACTATCGAAAGCAATTTTTCTAAAATATTCTGTTAAATAAGGTCTAATAATATTATTTGAAACTTCGCAATATACTCCTTTTTTACAAGTCGGTAAATACATTTTCTTAAACTTTACATTATTATCGCTATGCCCACTTCGTGTCATATTAATCGAGTACTCGTCTTTCGCTTGCGAGTCAGCAAGTTCGTTGAAGTCGAGTACAGTCGGGCAAACAATTGTTTCTACGCGCGATAAAGTATCGGCTACAATATTATCTTTACCGCTAATATGCTGTATGTCGACCGTAAATTCACTTATAAAAAGTAATTGTCGCGTCCTTCTGGGCGTTTCTTTACTGTCATTACCTATTTTAGAAAATGCATGACATAAAGGCTTATGATCTGTATATATAGTTAAAGGACGGCCTTCAAACAATTTCCTAAAATATTTTATAGCTTGAAAAATCGCTAGCAATTCCCTATCATAAGTAGAATACTTTTGTTCGGTAGGCGAAAATTTTTTGGAAAAATATCCTAGGGGTATCCACTTACCTTTTACTCGCTGTTGCAATACCGCACCCATACAGGTATTGGAAGCGTCGGTCATCAAGGCTAAGGGAACATCTAAAAGGGGATGTGACAATGTGACGGCATTCTGTAAACCTATCTTACATTGCACAAAAGCATTTTCACTAACATTGTTCCAAATAATTTTCGATTTATCATTTTTCTTAGAATTCACTAAATATTTATTAAGTTCGCATTGATGTGACGCTAAATGAGGTAAATGTGGTCTATAAAAATTAATCATTCCTAAAAATCGTCTTAAATCCGATACTGTAACGGGTTTAGGAAAATTAACTATGGCTTCGACTTTATCTTTGAGCGGTTTAATTCCATCTACGCTCACTTCGTGACCTAAGAATTCTATACGCGACTGTCCGAAGCTACACTTGCTTAAGTTTATAGATATGCCGTATGTATTGAAACGTTCGAATACTAACTTCAAATGTTCTTGATGTAAAGTCTCATTTTCGCTGGCAATTATGACGTCATCTAAATAACAAAATAAAAAATCGAGACCTTGTAAAACGGTATTGTTCATAAAACGTTGAAACGTTTGTGCGGCGTTCCTTAGGCCAAAACTCATACGGGGAAATTCGAAAAGTCCGAAAGGAGTAATAATAGCAGTTTTTTCTATATCGCATGGGGCAACTTTTATGCAGTGATAGGCTCTATTTATGTCCACTTTTGAATATATTTTCTTATTAGCCAATATAAAAGTAAAGTCGTGTAATCGCGGAACTGGATATCTGTCGGGCTTTGTAATTGCGTTGAGCTGTCGATAATCTCCGCACGGCCTTAACTCGCCATTCTTTTTAACTACAATATGAAGCGGACTAGCCCAAGCACTTTTAGAAGGCCTACAGATACCTAATTCTTGCATAACCCTGAACTCTTCCTTCACCTTTTTGTATCTATCCGGGGGTAACGGTCTAGCTCTAGCATGAATAGGTGGGCCGCTCGTCTCTATATAATGTAAAACGTTATGCGATGTAGTTTCTTTAAACGACATCGGTTTAGTAATGTCAGGAAACATATTTAATAAATCGTAATACGGATGACTTTTGCACACAGAATTCAGCGATTGTTGCGTACACGAAACTAAGGAGGCTAATACATGTAAATCGGTAGTTTGATCAATTAACTTTTTTCGATACAAATCAACTAATAATTTATGATGTGTTAAAAAATCAGCTCCCAATATTGGCTGTTTGACGTCTGCTAAAATGAAATCCCAACGGTACGGTCTTCTTAAATTAAGGTTTAAAACAATTGATTTAATGCCATAAGTTGCAATTTCTGTACCGTTAGCAGCGTATAATTTAAGATCTGATCGACATAATTTATGATATTTAAATGGATTTTTAGATACGGGCAAAACGGAAACATTGGCACCGGTATCTACTAAAAATTTTAAATTAGTGTTTAAATCTATTACCATGAGACGGCTGCACGGCGTGATGGTACAGACCTCCGCCGTAGTCTGCACCTGCCTGTCTAGTTTTCCGGCTGGGCGGCTGCTGCGCTGGGGCTGGGGCTCCTCTTCCACGCGCACGGCTGGATGCACCTGTGAGCGCGCTGCCGGAACCTGAAGTGGTAGCTGCACAACCAGTCGGGTCCGCCGGGACGACGTCGCTTCGAAGATGACCTTGACGACTCTCGAAGATTGCGTGACGGTGTTCTGGGTCGCCGATGTATTGCTCGTGATCGTGAGCGCTCGATGTTAGCAAGGCGCACGTTTATTTTCGCCAATTCCGCTGAAAGGGTGGCTACTTCAACGTCTTCGTGACTGGAACTCCTGTGTCTCACTTCCGCCACCTGATTGGAACGTGTGGCTTCTGCGACGTTATCGGCGATCACTGCTAGGCTGTTAAGGTCTTTCGTTTCAGCGACCACTAGGACGGCCTTAATTGTAGGTGGCAGATGACCCTGCCACAAAACTCGAAGTGTATCATCTGGAATTTTGTCCCTGGCCAGGTCACGCATCCGGTGCAATAGTTGGGAGGGTTTCTGGTCTCCCAATTCCATTTCTCCAATTAGTTTTTCTATTTGACGGTTTTTGGAATCCTCGAATAATGTTAAAAGTTTATTTTTTAATTTTTGGAATTTGTCTGTGTCCGGCGGTTTTTCTAAAAAATCTGTGATTTGTACTATTACGTCTTTCGGTAACTTTGATATGACTAAGTCGAATTTGCTTTCGTCACCTAATTTCTGCGGGGCCAAAATTGCTTCCACACGATAAAACCACACACGCGGCTGGTCCACCCAAAAATCTGGTATCCGGGACGAAACTGTAACGGCGAAAACTTCCGACGACGGCATCGCTCCAAGGTTTGATGTAGGCATCGTCATATTTAAAATTTAAATTCTTCGTCTTCAAAATAATATTTAATTGTATTAGAATTTCTTGATGTTCTTTGTCGGGGTCACCAATGTTGAGTAGTGCTTCTGTACCCCAAGGTTGCCCAAATAATAATGCCTTTCCTTTAATCACTTTATTACTCTTCACAATATATGTGTTGTTAGAACTAGCCGTTAAGCACTACTAAATAATAAATCTAATAAAATGTAGAAAGCGTCGGGGAAACAATGTGGACGCACACATATACAAAAGCTCGGTCAGCGAATTGCATATGTGTGTCCCCACAAGCGTAAATAAACACTTGCCTGTGAAATTTTATGCCAGAATTTGGTGTCCAAAAACTTCTGCAATTTTTCACAATGCAATACATTATTTATATTCGGAAAATATTTATTAAATACGCAACAATCCCCGTTTTCCAATTACAGCACTAGAGGGCATTATGCGGCATAATGCTTAACGTTGAATGTTCCAACTACAGCAACGCTTCGCACAATCGAGCACTAGAAAAAGTAATGCGCGTGAATTGATGCGTGCAATCGATTTATCGTTAGTAATTATTAATTGTTGGAAAAAATTTTAAAGCTTTCGTTTCATTGTAGTTTTTTCGAAATAATCAAAGTTAATTCAAATTGTGTTAAAAAAAATAAATATAAGTATGGATGAAGGTACAAACATTGAAAAAAATGTTAATGAAATAATCAAAATCCAAATTACTTAAAATAACCGTAAATATGTTTCAACCAATTATTATGTATACCACTTTATTTACACATTAATGAGGTTATTGCTAACTCTATGAATATTTTTTTTTCAACACTGAACTTAGCGCAACCTGCTGGTGCGTTTCACGTTCCAATTAAGCATATGCATAATTCGGCATTGTGCGGCACTGAGTCGCATTATGCTCTGTAATTGGAAAACGGGGTTAATTAACTTAAGACGATACACAAAAAAAAATCCACTGCTTGGCGGGCGGAGTCTAAAAGCTCGCTATCGCGAACGCGGGTGTGCGCGAAGTCATTCTTGCAAACTCGCCGCGCTGCCGCTGGCCGACTCGGGACAAACATGTATGGAGTCGTCATACAGTTATAATATTGTCATACATTTATTTAATTGTTGATTTATTGGTTTTATTTTCTTGCTTATAAACAAATAATCTTCTTTTTAACAACTACTTAGACATTATTAATAATTATTATCATTTCGTAATGTTTACTTTATTACAAAATAATACAGGTTATAAATAATCTTTAAAATAACAAAAAATATTGTTACTCTGAAAAAATGAAATGGTACTCAATAACGCGGACTACTGAATTGATTTAGATAGAATTTGATGCTGACGTAGATATTACATCATGCCCAGAAATGAAAGGTACTATTTCTGAAAGAAGTTATAAACCCTAATTCTTCTCAGTCAAAGTCAAGAGTGGAAGATATCACTAATACAGTAAAACTGATGCGAAACTTTGGATGTTAATTTGTATATTTTTTTGTTAGTTGTTACTTAATCACGTCAAGACTACATTACCAATTTTGATAAAATATAGCTAATTGCCTGGATTTACACATAGGATACTTTTTATCCGAACTGAACACTTCTGTGGGATAAAACAGGATTCACGATATAACCTAATTCCACACGGGCAAAGCCGCGGTCGGAATGATATTTTTTAAATAAAAAAATTGTTTTAAAAAAAACACAAAATATATTGACGCATGTATTTATTTTTTGCACTCTATTATAATTGTAATTATTCATTACAAATTATCAAAATAAAATAGCCAGAACAAAGTTAGGCCCTGGTAGGGTAGGTAGGCAGGTACAGCAATGTGAGACGAACACTGGCTTATTTATACCAATAATAATGTATTATAAACATTAAATTAAGTTTACAACAAAAATACATAATATTAGCTAATGTGAAAACGAATCAACCAA
>CAJQZN010041838.1:0-22170 GCA_907164685.1 Colias eurytheme | reverse complement strand
GACGATGTAATGACGTTTCGCGCGCTCATTGCCACTCGTCGCATCGCGGCGATAATATCGCCGTGTGGAGACGGTTCCATAGAGAGTGTATAGAAATACGTGGCACGACGATAATATCGCCGCGATTCTCTCGCTCGTGGAGTCAGCGCCTTAAAGATCTATGCATACAAACACACGCAGACGGCGAAAAGGGACTTAGTTATATAGGTATTAGGTTCTATGTAGATATATAGTATATTGTAACATGGAACCTTCTTTTTTAAAGTCGGTTAAAAGTGCCCAGTGTCGATACGTTATTCCTACCTAAACAAAGACAACAAATGTATTCACTTTCACGTTTATTGCCAGGGATAGAATGGGGTGCTAATGTGGGTGATGAATAGCAGGGTACTCGGTATCGCTTTGCCGTTGATTACCTTCTATTTAGACCCATTTACAGTAAATTCTTTCCGTAATAAATAACTATTGGTAAAACTACCTTTAATGGTGTGGCATTCAAAAGTAAATATTTATCTATACTAATATTGTAAAGCTGAAGAGTTTGTTTGTTTGTTTGAACGCGCTAATCTCAGGAACTGCTGGTCCGAATCGAAAAATTATTTCGGTGATAGATAGCCCATTTATCGAGGAAGGCTATAGGCTATATATCATCACACTAAGACTAACAGGAGCGGAGCAATGCGGGTAAAACCGCAGAGCACAGCTAGTTTCGTATAACTAGTAAAATTAAAACACACAATATACATATGGGTTTGACCCTTTGTCGTAATAAAAATGTGTCTGAAGACTTATCAACTACTCAAGGCTTATCACATTGTAAAATACACTTAAAATGTACTCGACTGTACAGGAGACATATTATATTAATTCCCAAAAAAAAAGAGCGTGTGTGCCGAGCACACGTGTCAGAAGGGAATCTTCTTTGGCAAGATTCAAATATACCACAATCGTCGCCTTACTCCATGACGTGACGGTATTGCCGTGACCTAGAAATTTTACTCCCAACGCGCCTTGACAAGTTTCACTTCAACAAATAGTTTTTCACAAATTTATTTAAATGAATCCTCTCAAAAGGCACCGTACACAACATAGAAATACGGGCGGAGGACATTTCAACGCAGTAATCTAACACGGCGTGTGATGTGATCCGGTGATGAATCACGCCGCTTATCTTTCGAACTTCCTAGTTTTGTGTAGATGTCGCTTTATGTGCCACGGATATTGAAAAGGAATAAGGGGCAATGACCTTAATGCTCTGAAGGTTTTGAGAAACACATTGACATGAGTGTAAGGACAAAGTGTTTTTAGGGGCAGCTATTGATTGATTTTTATGATACAATCAAACATGATGATTATTGAAATATTTTAAATGCAATCATATTCACGTTAACAATAATAAGAAATTAATTTATGATGTTCGTAATAAATAATAACCGGTTTGTAATATAAGGACTGATTTGTAATTCTGAAAAAGTCATAAAACAATAGTTTTATTGTAATCATAACAACATTATAATCATATGCATTGGCAACAGTAGTAGTGTCTGATTCCCTTATCGCAAGTACATGCCGTGGATTATACATATCAAGTAGGGTATCTATTCTGTTCTATTGAAGAATTAATTATATCGATTTTTCGATTCTAAAACTCGTTTTATTAAAATTTCAATGAACATTTTGAAGTCCTACAAAGTATTATAGTAATATCCATGTAAGAAAAATTATTTTATAATTATGATTCTGCAATACGTAAAAAAGGCTTATTTAAGTTACCACTAGGGTCTTGCAATTATCATATAGACGAATTTTAATTCAAATCATTCAAATTTTAATCACACAGTTCATATCTTACGTATAATTCACCGAACCTTAAAGTGGGCCTACACTTAATAAGTGACCTTAATATATCATTCGGCCGGCTAAGTGTCAAGTTACCTGAGACCTAGAAAATTTAGGTACCTACGCCTAAACAAAGACTGAATGTTAAATAGTACAATGGTGGTCAGTTGCTAGGGGCCTCTTTGGTTCGTCGGCTTTACGAATATATCTGATGGATAAGTATGGAACTTACTATAGACAGAGTAAGATTATAGAAATAACTAGATTTCCGCCCGCGGCTTCGCCCGCGTTTGCAAAGGAAAACCCGCATAGTTCCCGTTCCCGTGGGATTTCCGGGATAAAAACTATCCTATGTGTTAATCCAAGTTACCCTCTATATGTGTGCTAAATTTCATTGTAATCGGTTCAGTAGTTTTTACGTGAAAGATATATTAGATAGATATGAACAATTGTTCAAACCATAGCTACATAATATAACTAGAGAAAGATAATGCTAAGAGAAAATAAGAAACAATATTAACAATAACTTCGGAGAACAGGATTTAATTCATAGCAGTGTAGTATATTCCGGAAATTCGCCTGCTATCACACTAATGTTAGTGAACTTTAGTACCATTTTTTATTGTCATAGATAACCGAATAATAATTGTCGTTACAGTGTATTAAAAATCTTTATGGATACCCCCTTTCATAATATAATAAATTCAACACTTATGTCACTACATAGTATAAAACAAAGTCGCTTTCTCTGTCCCTACGTATGCTTAAGTCTTTAAAACTACGCAACGGATTTTGATGCGGGCTTTTTAATAGATTGAGTGGTTCAAGAGGAAGGTTTTAGTGTATTATTTATTAGGTTTTAGACTAAGCGGGTGAAGCCGCGGTGGGAAAGCTAGTAATATAATAAATTCAACACTTCTACATACTTAGTTTAGGTAGGCAGTTGACAGTCTTTATAGGTTTTTATATAGATTTTTATAAATTTCCAGGTGGTACTAGAAGTAGCCCACCGCGTGGACCAAGAGGGCGTGGTGGCCGTGGACTCAGTGGTGGAGAAGCTGATCTTCAAACCGCAGGATGTGGTCTCGATCCGCGCTAAAGACTCGGACCTCGAGTATGCGACGCACGACGTGTTCCAGACAGACAGCGCTATATCTAGCAAATTTAATGGTGAGTGATTTACCGCGTTAATCCTCCCAAAAGTTTTTTGCTAATTAGACCGGACTCTCAGTGGAGTTTCGTTTGCAAAAATCGCGGACCTAAATCTGACTTCTGATATATATTGTATAGATCCCAGACATCCTATAGACAGATGTTGCCAACCAGTTTTGTGGTCCCCCTGCCCGCACCCCGGTAATTAAATATGGCATACAAAGAAAAAAATAAAAATTTCCAAAACATGCCGTGTGGGGTATCAAATGAAAGAGCTTATTGAGTAGATCACGAATATATAGCATACTATATACATTTCTTACACTTTCTCTAAGATTTTTTAGAAAATTTACGAAAATGGTCCATTTTTGAGTTAACTTTAAACCACTATAGATTGAAAACTCATGAATATATTTTTTAAATTATTATTTTAAATAATTAACAATAGTCCATTGTTTACGATTTAATATTTCGTACAGTGAAATAGTTGCATGGGGGAGTGGGGGGAGCATTCAAAGATGGCGAGTATATTTTCAAGTTCATATAGTATACAGGGTGTTCCACTTTCGGTATACTAAGCGCAAAGGGACTTGTAGTTTTGCATACGCTGAGTACGTAAAAAATAATTATAAAATTCCAGACGCATTTTTTTTTTAAATAGAGGAATTCTTAAAATTCCATGTGTACACCCCCAACAAGCAAACCGCCCAACTTTGCCACCCGCATGTGAGCTATCGTTTAAGATTATGTTTTCATAGACAAAATACTCACATTAGCGAAACGGTATATGCCGGCTGCGCGAAGCTAGAGACGAATACATGGATTTTAAGGAAAAATTTAGCAAAAAAATTTTCGCGTAATTTTGTTATTTAAGTATTTTTTATGTGATCAGTGTATGCAAAACTACAAGTCCCTTCGCGCTTAGTATACCGAAAGCGGGACACCCTAGTTATTTTCATCAAATCCACCACATAGCTCACTTATATTATATTACGAACTATTGAATCATAAACAATGGACTGTTGTTAATTATTTAAAATAATAATTTAAAAAATATATTCATGAATTTTCAATCTATAGTGGTTTAAAGTTAACTCAAAAATGGACCATTTTCGTAAATTTTCTAAAAAATCTTAGAGAAAGTGTAAGAAATGTATATAGTATGCTATATATTCGTGATCTACTCAATAAGCTCTTTCATTTGATACCCCACACGGCATGTTTTGGAAATTTTTATTTTTTTATTTGTATGCCATATTTAATTACCGGGGTGCGGGCAGGGGGACCACAAAACTGGTTGGCAACATCTGTCTATAGGATGTCTGGGATCTATACAATATATATCAGAAGTCAGATTTAGGTCCGCGATTTTTGTAAACGAACATCTCCTTGGAGCCTGCTCTAAATAGCTTACTATGTATATAAATTCCAATTTCCAAGGAGGATGGAATGGAAAGATGTTGATTTTCAACATGCGGTAAACTAATTGAATAGAATTACATAAAATATAAAAATATTGGTGAAATATGTTTATGCGATATGGTTATATGACACAAGCTGTATCCATGAATTGGAAGTTGATGAGACATTTTTTTTTCGTATAAAATGCAAACATATTCATTGAATCTCTGTATATAGCGTGATCTTTTATAACCTGTAGGATTCCTAAATAAAAAATTAGCATTACTGAGATTAATGTGTGCTGAAGCAAATTTCCAGCTATCGCATACTGTTTAAACAAAAAATCTGTACTCGAATTTCATACTTAAATGCATTGAGATAATATTACTACGTATGGAGAAGACACCACGAACAAAATCTGTGCGCCATTTTTTTGCTCTAAGTTTTAAAAATTATTATCTAGTTAGGTACTTACCGATGAAAGTTATTCCTTTGCACTTTTCCGTATTATTTGTATTATTTGTGCAATATCGTAACACACACGAATATGCCTATATTTGATGCGTTTCACTTTAAAACAAATAAAAAATGAGCGTGCAGTTACGCCATATGGCGTATGTTGAGCGGAACATAAGTGATGTAGGCGGTGTCGTCTCCATAGGTATATCTCAATGCTTAAATGACACATTGCAGGCAACGGCCGTTCAGCAGAAGAGCGGCAACTAGAGCCGTGGGACGGCTGCGACGGTGACACAGGCGACTCACCTTCACTCAACGGCGACGCTCGGCTCGATGACTTAGACCTCGATAGGGCCAACGGTTGGGACGCTAACGACATGTTCCGCAAGAATGAAGAAGTGTACGGTGTGCACAGCACGTACGATCACTCGCTAGCTGGATACACGCTACAACTGCAGAGGAAAGACACGCAGGACTATAGGTATGTGTACGGCGATAAGGGTGATAATCGCTTGGCAAGTGGAGATACTTAAACATAAAGGACAAATTGACCGTTCTCTGTCAGCGTGTACCCACCGCAGAGAACGGATTCGCTATAGTTATGTGATTGGTAAACAAATGACGATAAAATTTTCTTAAAAGGATCAAAGAAACAAAGTCAAAAAGTGTATAAATTTTATTGCTTATCATTAATTTATCCCTTATATTATGATGAAATATGTAGATTGAAATGAAATAGATTCCTACAATACAACTACAACATACTATAGATTGACAAAGACTAGCCCTATATAAATTGTCCTAATTTGTAAACAAAATAATTGTCCTAATTTTCAATCACAAGAGCATAAAAATTGTCCAAATTTGCACCTACAGTAATATAAAAATTGTCCTAATTCATAACCAGGGAAGCAGAAGCCAAAGCGGAAGAGATAGCAGCGGAAATAGAAGGTGCGGCAACTTACAAAGCTCGCATTGAACTGGAGAACGGCGATGAGGAGGAACGGTTCGCTGCTGTACTCCGCCCTGCGCAAGAACAGCCTAAATATGTGATACCTAATAAGAGGAAGAATGGACAGGTGAGGATAATGTTTTATTAAAATAATAGATACGTTTCATTTTATTGTGTTTCAGTTTACGCATGTATTATTTATTTAGAGTATTATATTGTTAACCGGGGAAATTGACCCAGTGACTGTTGACTGTAGTGTTCGAAACGTGAATAAATCGCGTTTATAATCCGTTTATATGTCATTATTTTTTTAAATTGATACATTTTTCATTATTCAAAAAGGCTTTATGAAATTCAGGTAATTGCCTCATGCGTGTAGGCAAGTGAGTGAGATTTAATGAGTTGGTGGGTGAGAGTAAACTGCTTTTAATAAGATGCGCTCTAATAAAGATCAGTTGACATTTTGAAACAAAATATTGCTATTAGGCCTATTTTCCACTGTCCACCTAATACAAACATCATGCCCACGCTTTGGCCAATAATTGACGGTGCGGCAACGTCGCATCAGCTGCTCGTCATGATGAGCTGTGGATTAAATTTTACGCAAAATGCAAGATAACACCATTGAGATATTAATACTGCGTATGGAGACGACACCGCCTACATCACATATGTTCCGCTCAACATAGGCCTTATCTGCACTCAGTCTCTTTAGCGCGATGGTCGCGTTCCTGTCTTTTGTTTGTTTTAAAGCAAAAAACCAAGAAACTCATCAAATATGCCCTCGAGTGTGTTGCGATATTGCACTTATAATTCAAACAAGTAATGCGGCAAAGTGCAAAGAAATAACTTTTCATCGGTAATTAATTAGATAATCATTTTTAAAACTTGGTTCGAGCAAAATTTTTGGCGGGTGCCATTTTGCGTCATTTTTCATAGACTAAAAATTTAAGAAACGGCATTGGGTATGAAAGATGTATAAATAGTAATATTAGATGACTTAATTTTTATAGTGGAAAAAAATAATTTTACACATTTCAAAAATATTGTTCTGTGGATATTATTTGAAAAAAAACGTTAAATCATGAAAGATGAAAATAAATTACCTAAGTATGTATCATTTTTTTTGTAACATTGATTGGTTTTAATTGATAAGTTTATTCATAATTTATTTATTAGATTAATTATATTTTTTTTGTTCCATTGATTGTTCTTAATTGATAAGTAATAGGCAAAATATTTACAAAGTTTCGCCTCTATAGCGGTGAGTCGATGACATCGCTTAATCTATGACTCACAAGCCGCCCCGCGCTGCCGCGCTTGCAGCACAGATTTTGTTCATGGTGTCTCCTCTATACGTAGTAATAAAGCTCAATGGATAACACTCATCAATTCACGAGTGTGTGCTTCAAACTTTTATTTATTCAATTAGACTTTTTTAGAAGCACTTTCAAATCGTCATTACATATTTTAAAATTTACCAGCGATTCAGAAAACAGTATCTATGGAGAAGAACCGGCAAGAAACTCCATAGTTGCTCTTTTAAAATAATGTCAATGTTATAATTTAATTTTGCATAATATGTAACTTATCAAATAAAAAATCATACATATACACAATATTTTTAAGCTATTGCATAGCTTCTATCGCGGGCCTTGAGCGCGGGGACCGAATCCAGAAATTCCGTAACGAAAAAACCTCACGCTCCCCACTCCGACGGGCGGAGGTGTGGCTTAGCATAGCATGCAATAGCTTTACCGCGGCAGTCCCTGAGTACCACACGTCTTTTTATTTTTTTACAAATGAATAATAAATGATGTAACATCAACAGCAGCAGCAGCAAGCCGGCAAGCCGGTGAAGGGCGGCAGTGGCGGGTCGCCGGGCGCCAAACGTGACAAAGAGCCGCGACCGCCCAGACACCATCTCACGCCGCCCGCTGACCATGTGGTATGTAACTCTTGGTAGTTTATGGTAGCCTGGTACTCCATATTATACAGGGTGGAAGGTTAAGATGGGGCATGAAGGGCAAGGTACCTTAACCGTTGTAGCTACATGAAAACCTTCTTAGGAGACTATCCTTAAATTCTTGAGAAATTTTAATCTACATTCACAGATTTTTGAAAAAATGTACGGTCAGCAAGGAAATTGGCAGTTTTCAAAAAAATTTTTTTTGATGCCAATCGATCCAGTTTCTCATGGGGATCAAAACACTCTAAAAGACCAACTGAGGTATGAGTACTAGAAAAGTCAGAAATCGCGAAAAACTATTTTCATTCATGAACAAGTAAAAAGACAAAGGCACAGCAGCATAACATGCCAGCGACGCGGGGCGTGAGCGGGCGGTGGCTGGCAGCTCGTGCACGAGATGAAAAATTATTTAAATTTGAATATCGAACGAACACGTCACATTTTTATGGCTTATGTAAACAATAACACATAGAATTACCAGAAGTCACTCTGTCTTCATTAAAAATGTCCTTAAATAATTTAGAACGTTTAGATCTGTTAGAGGCTTACTTTTTAAATAATAAAAACCCAACAGTTGCATTGGAATGGTACAGGAATAAATACCCAATGCGACATGTACCGACGCGAAAGGTAATTGCGAATCTTGTAAAAAATCTAGCAGAAAGTGGCTCATTTAAGAAAAGCTTGACACGTCCGCGTCGTTCACGCGTATTGAATGAGAATACGGTGATAGCAATTTTGGCACTAATTGTGGAAGCATATCCCGAATTTTTTTCAAAACAAGTTGCCGTTGAAGTTGGTTGTTCGCACTGGATAGTTTTAAAAACATGGAAGAAATACGGCTACAAATGCTACCGCCATGGGCGATTAGTCCAAGCATTGCAATCTGGGGACTATGCACGCAGAGTTGCATTTTGCAGATGGTTACGGGGCAAATTTAGTAGAGATAATGATTTTATGAGTTTTCTATTAGCGCATCTTTTGTTGAATCACTTATTTTCTTAGTGAATGTGTGGAAATAGTTTTTCGCGATTTCTGACTTTTCTAGTACTCATACCTCAGTTGGTCTTTTAGAGTGTTTTGATCCCCATGAGAAACTGGATCGATTGGCATCAAAAAAAATTTTTTTGAAAACTGCCGATTTCCTTGCTGACCGTACATTTTTTCAAAAATCTGTGAATGTAGATTAAAATTTCTCAAGAATTTAAGGATAGTCTCCTAAGAACGTTTTCATGTAGCTACAACGGTTAAGGTACCTGCCCTTCATGCCCCATCTTAACCTTCCACCCTGTATAAATGAAAAAAAAATGGTCTAGAAAAAAATATGGTAGATCTCGTCCGTTGAACACATAATCCCCCTCACTATTTATGTCAGCCTGGTACATAAATAGTGAAGGGGTAAAATAACTGGGTCGCCGGGCGACCGCCCAGACACCATCTCACGCCGCCCGCTGACCATGTCGTATGTAACTGCTCTTGACAGTTTATGGTAGCCTGGTACCTTGAATAATGAAAAAAATTGTTAACGTATAAACATCTCACCTAGCCGAGCATGTGCTATGTGCATCTCTTGTCACATTATGGTAGCCTGGTACCTTATGTAGAATAAAAAAATGCGTATATACCATAAAAATACATTATGCCGCCAGCTGACCACGCGGTACGCATTTCTTGAGACGTTATGATAGCCACTCGCTAGTCAAGATAAAAAAAAGAGCTTATGTGCCGAGCACACGTGTCAGAAGTGAAACTTCTTTGCCAAGATTCAAAGATACCAAAATCGTCGCCTCCCTCCATGACGTAATTTCCATAACGCGACCTTGAAATTTCACTCTCAACGCGCCTTAAGAAGTTTCACTTCAAAAACCACGAAGAAAACAAAAACCACGAAGAAAACAAAGGAGGACGCGTCAAATTGGGCCTGAAACTTGGGTTAAGACCAATACACACGAAATATTGTTTTTGTGATAGATCATTACTCATACCTAACGAAAAAAATAAATCAATCGGGTTCTTGTACAGTCTAGGCAAAAAGTTTTATTTACTTGGCTATTATTTTGCGCACAATAACGGTGTTTTTAATTCGAGTGAAGTAAATATAAACCTAAATGTCACTGGAGTTAACCACAAAGAACGTCTAACTACGTTGAATTATAATAATCACGGTATAGGTACCTGTTACAAAACATAATATTAGTATATTTCGGTTATTAGAAGGCTTAAGATTAGTACGTCTTTGTAAGTAAAAGTGAATTGGAGTAACATAAAAATATTGTCATTGTCTTATAACAGTTATTAATTGCAAAAATATTATACACAAATAAATAAAACTTGATGAGACTGTACAAAAACCCGGTTGATTATTTTTTATATATATTTTTCCCGTTATGTATGTGTTATGATCCATTATAAAAACAATATCTCATGTGTATTGGTCCAACTCAAGTGTTCAGGCCCAACTTCCATAGTAAAATGCCCATTCTCCTTTTAATTATTTAAGTCTGTTTCTTGTTCTTTTTTTATAAATACTATTGCAAACCTTGCTTAAACAAAAACATATGACAATATCCACAGGTGACGAGTCCAGCGGCAGTGGGCGTGGGCGGTGTGAGCGCGGGCACCAAGAGCTACGCGGCGCAGGCGGCCGGCCACCACGCGCCGCCCTTCCCGCACCATGCGCACGCGTTAGTGTTTAGTGTTATAATAAATAATAATAAATAAATATTATAGGACATTATTACACAAATCGACCTAGTCCCACAGTAAGCTCAATTAAGGCTTGTGTTGTGGGTACGAGGCGACGATAAATATAATATTTAATAAATACATATATAGATAACACCCAGACCCAAGAACAAATAATTGAGTTCATCACACAAATATTTGCCCTGACCGGGGATCGAACCCTGGACCGTCGGCTCAGTAGGCAGTTACTTTACCACTGCGCCAACCGCGTCATCAAAGTGTTAAATCATTATTGAAGTGAAAACTTCTTTAGCGGCGATGAGCACTTTTTCTGTAATGGGTATAAAATCTTAAACTCGCGTCAGGACACGTGACCTGATCGAAAAAGTGTAAGACGGATACCATTCCAAAATATCAAACATGCTCAACGTTAATAATCAAGTCTTCACTTCTGCCGGCACTCCCGGAGTGCAACCCGTCTTTTTTTTTATTAATAAAATGATGTAGATAACTTACCAACAGAATATTGGCGGCACATACACGATTAGGCGTACTTTCACGCATGATTCAGCACTCTCGCTCACATGTCGTGAGCGAAAAAGAGACAACTGAATTAAAGTATCATTGACAAATTAATAAATGCGAAAGTGTGTAAAAGTGTATGGATGTTAGTTATGTCTTTAGCAAAACTACTGAACGAATTCTGATGATATATTGATATAGCTACCATCACATTGAGTTATTCCAGTAAATAAGCTAAACAAATACTTGTTTAAACCACACATTTAAACAGCTACTTTAGCGTTGTTTAGTAGTTTGTAAACATGAACGTAGAGGTACATTTATGACGTGAAAAATAAGTACTTGTTTTATGATTTAAGACAAATCGGACTAGAGGTTAAAACTTCATTCAGCCTTTGAAAAATCGAAAAAAAGATCTGTACTATTAATAAAGTTATCAATACAAATATTTTAAGCCATCTTAATGTTATTTGCAGGCCGTCAAACAACAAAATGAACGGCGAGCCTCGAACCCCGGTCCCTGCGCGGCAGGGCTTCCCGCCGCACCACCACCACGTTAGTACCACACCACCCCACCGTTATCAATACCACCCTTATCAGTACCACCCCTATAGAAATAACTATCAACATCGATATCAGACGAATCGTTCTTATCAATCGAACTATAGACCTTATAGAGGGAGGGGGAGGGGTAGAGGTAGATATATATAGACTTAAAAGTGCATTTGAAAATAGTGTTTGAACGGACAAGATTTATTTCTGGGTAATTTTGTTGCTAATTTTTGTTAATTAAGGGCCGATATTCAATGCTTGGATAAAACTTATTCGTTGAATAATGTATAAAACTACCATTTTTGAAATGATTTTAAAAACGTATTCTTATTGTCCGTATTTGACAGTTTACGTGACATTTTAATATTATCGTGTAATACTTTATTGGACGGATAAGTTTTATCCAAGCATTGAAAAATTGGCCCTAAGAGGTATTGTAATTTATTATTTTCATAGTGACACAATGACATCTCATAGTTGCAATAATAATTGTGATTGCCATTTTGACGCGTACAAACGCTTATTGTACAAAATATTTGATGAAATAAATAATTTTCCTTGAATTGTAGTATTTAAGTTTGTTCCCAACCTGCTTAAACATCCCAAAAAAGCTATAAGTAGCATTGTAAACAACTCTTTTTTAATATTAAATTGGAATTTAATTATTAATAAAAAAAAACCTAGTAACTGGGCAACAGAAACATGTTAAAAATATGAAAAATTAATGAAATGTATTCTACAGTAAAATAAACTAATAAATAGTAAGTCTACATGTAAACAATTTTAATAGGTAATCAATGACTATATACTTGCATGTTAATAGACAATTTCTAAACAGAGTGGAGCGTCAGAGCCACCAAGTCGAGGTGGTCGTGGGCACGCACCACCAGATCCTCGGGAACCGCGGGATCCTAGAGACCAGCGGGATCCGAGAGACCAACGGGACCCGAGAGACCAAAGGGACCCTAGAGACCAACGGGACCCAAGAGACTCACGGGATCCGAGAGACCAACGGGATCCCAGAGACCAACGCGATCTCAGGGAACCTAGAGACCCACGGGAACAACGCGACATCAGAGAACAAAGGGACCCGCGGGACCAACGTGAAATCAGAGAACAAAGGGACCCCAGAGAACAAAGAGACCCAAGAGAACAAAGAGATCCGAGGGAACAAAGGGATCCGAGGGAACAACGGGATCCCAGAGAACAAAGGGAAATTAGGGAACCGAGGGATCCTAGAGAACCTAGGGAACCGAGAAGACAAGATGAATTACAGGTACATATTTAAAACTAGCTTCCGCCCGCGACTCCGTCCGCGCGGATGTCGGTCTTCGCGTGGATGGTTTATTTCTCCATTAACTCTGACAATGACATCTTATTAATATCTCTTGGACCCAAATACGGCTAGGCCTATAATAATACGCAACGTGTGTTCGCGGTTCTACAGAACAACGTCTATGGATAAAACTGAAAAATTAAGATAATTTTTTTCTACGTATTTTTCGAGGATAAAAAGTATCCTATTTTACGCCCAGGATAATAAGGTATAATTATACCAAGTTTCATCGAAATCGAACCGTTACTTTTCACGTGATGTCTTCACATACAGACAGACAGATAGACAAAAATTTTTTAATCACATATTTGGGTTTGATTATTGATATCGATCCAGTAACACCCCCTGCTATTTATTTTCTCAATATTTTCAATGTACAGAATTGACCCTTCTACAGATTTATTATATGTATAGAATATAGATATAGATTATAATATTGACAAAAATAAAACATTATTGATCAATCTATTTGATAGTTAATTGATGTTTACCAGAATTAGCATTATAAATTATTACAAATTGTTATGATATTTGTCAAAATAAGTTGTTCATTTTATGTGTACCTTTCTCTTCTAAAACAAGCAAGCTGTCATCAAGTTGCCATCATACAATAACACTTTTACAGGAGCTGCGCAAGTTCGGTCAAGAGTTCAAACTCGTATCTGGCGCGGTGGGCGTGCCCATGGGTGCGGCGAGCGTGGCAGTGAACGTAGGCGTGGGCGTGCCCGTGGTCGTGGGCGTGGGTGCCGCGCCCACACAACCCGTGGTGCCGCCCGCGCAGGTGATGCAAGCGGCGCCGCATAATCCTCAACCACCAGTAAGTTACGTCACTTAAAGAACCTTAGAAACATCCTGATACGGATTCTGCAATTTTGTTTGATTATAGGTGGATAATAAACAGTAATAATTATAACGCTTCAAGTTGAAAAGCTTCAATCAATTTATTTAAAGCTTTGTATATACTTAGATAATATAAAATAATGTTATAGAAGCTGAGTAACTTGATAATCTTTGTTTTTAATTCGATTGTGCTCCTTTTTTTACCGTGTGCTAAGTTGATCTCTGTTTATATAAAATTTTACAAGCTAAAATCGGATTTAACGACATTTTAGAGATGTATCTTTATAGCTACATACTACTATGAATACTTATTATGTAGTTACTATTCAAAATTAAATTATTTTACTTTATTACTAACATATTAAAATGTATATGCTTCTAAATTGCAGACACAACCATGTCCCGTGGCAGCGAGTCCACCAGAAGTGTCTGCGAATGTAGGCCCACCGTCAGAACCACACAAACGGCCAGCTAGAGCGCCGGAACATCACAAGGTATGTTGTTTTTTTATAAAAAAAATTATTTATCCATTTTAGCCATGCTATCAACCTTCTCTGGATTATGGATAATGTGAAAAATCTAAATAAATATGTATTGAAATTTGAAAGTGCCTGTTGATTTTCGAAGTTAAAAATATTGTTTTTAACGTGATAACGTTTTTAAAATCGTTTTAGTCGGGTGACATGTTCAGAAACTTGTGTCACACCAAAACCTCACGAGCGCGATCGCAGGTATAACGAGAGAGAGACGGACCGATCTCCCGTCTCATCTCGAGCGCTGCCACTGCATTATGTTATCACGTAAACATCTCGATCATAAACCTACTTTACAAACAACCAATTTTTTTTTATAAAAAAATATTTATCCATTTTAGCCATGCTATCAACCTTCTCTGGATTATGGATAATTTGAAAAAACTAAATAAATATGTATTGAAAGTTTGAATTTAGCCTGTTGATTTTCGAAGTTAATAAAAATATTGTTTTTTGTTTAGATATTATATTATTCTCGTTTCAGCTTCTTATTGATATGTTGGTCTGAATAGTAAACATGCTATCTTATTAACATATTTACTGATTCAGTTAACATTTATTTTATACTAGTTATGCCCTGCGGTTTTACCCACATTTCTAAAAAAATAAAAATGTATCTCCATTTATTTACCTACTATTTAAAATGTAAAAGTATTTAACCGACATGAAAACACTATTGATTTCACGTTATTCCAATTTTGTTAATAACTATATAAAACATTATTATTACCTATAATTATATAATTTTTTTAACCCCCAGCCACCCCCAGTACCAAAACCGGAAGAACCAGAAGAGCGCAGTGCTCACAGCACTTCCCCACGAGAAGCAGCATCCCCCAGCGTGGAGCGGGCTACAGCCACCCTCAAGAAGTCCACCCTCAACCCCAACGCGAAGGAGTTCAACCCCAGTGCGAAGCCCTTCACCCCCCGGAGTCCTACTACCCCGTCGCACAGCAGGTACACGTCAATATATTCGTTTCGTATATTTCGTTGAAAACTGAATTCAACTGACAAAAATTTCGCGAATTTTTATTACGGAATTTAAATCGCAAGAATAAAATCCGCAGAACACAATGAAACACAATGAAATAAATTCTAATCTGATTATAATTTTTATGTATAGACCTACCAAATAGAATAGTACCCAGCACACATAATTAAATATATGAGAAGCGGTTACTTCAATTTTGGAGGTTTATACAGTAGTTCATTTCAATCGTTCAGTTTGGTTCGAATCAAAGAATCACTATTATAAGATCAATTAATATACTCTCGGCTAGAGTGTAAACTAAGTTATCACATCGTATTAAATTTATAACAAGGATAGTTTATTCTTGAATAAAGTCATTTTTGGCGAAATGTTTGAGTTTGAATTTTTTATTTTATTAGCTAGCATTTTATATTGCCTTTTTATTTTAGTATTGAATACTAGAGCCTTAGATATACAACAAAATGGAATCTAACAAAACTTGCATTTCCCAGACCGCACACACCAAGCACGCCGATGGGCGTCGGTGGCGTGGGCGTGGGCGGCGTCGGCGTGGGCGTGGGGCTAGGTGGCGTGGGCGTAGTCGGCGCCGGCGTGAGCTACGTGCCCGCACCACCACCGGGACCGCATATGGTGAGTTTATAGTGTATACTTCTATTACTCAGCCTAATAAGTAGGTAGAGTTCTGTTTAAAGCAATGTTAAGCGTGATCGTGAGTGATAGCAGTTTATTACATACATCAACATATTATAATATGAATAATACATATCATAAAAGCAAATTGTATTGACCACCGATTTTGATTTATCACCACTTTACTAATTTATTATTTTTTATATTTTAATTCTTAATTGTACAAACATAAAATAAACTATATTCGTAATTTGCATAGAGCATAATTTGCACAAAAGGTTTACATAATTTGCCGTATTGCTGAACAGCAATCTCTACTTGGAAACCTGGCATGAAAGGAAAAGTAAGAACTTCATGGGATAGTGCACTTTATTTTCTCACATTATACACTACGGCCAACGTAACTTGGCGGGCCTGAACTTCGCGCAGAAGGCTGCGCACGAACGTTTTTTAGGAACGAAATGGTGGCATGAGGCGGCGTGCGCGGGGCGGAGATCTAGGCTAGGGATTGACTCTATGTAAACACAATCATCCCTTTATTCGAACGAATATCGCAATCGATTTTTATCGATTTGAAATTTATTGATTTTTGTTTATATGAGATACTGAACGAAATAGCTTTACAAACTTATTGAATTTTGTCGTTAGTAAAAGAGATTTCGAGTTTAATAGCAAAAAAAAAAACTAATAACATTTTATTTTCATGGTTGTAAGACATGATTTAGTTAAATATCATTTATTTATAAACGACCACTACAATAAGGACTGATTGAGAATATTTGAAACCTATTATAAAATTAAATATTATAATAGGTTTCAAATATTCACAATTCAATTTCAATCGATTTGAAAAAAAAATCGATTAATCAATATCCTCAGACACGCATAGTGGACATCCCTTTTTGTTTACGTCGTATAACTTCGTGCATATTCGGCAATTCTCGGTACGCAATTATGTATCTCAGTCACACGTTAACATTGGTGTCGTGTTCGTGTCGCTATCTCTGTCTTGAGTACAGGCGGTTACAAAAGTTTTCGTTGAGTTGATCGTTATTATTTGTTATTATTATATTGTTGAGTGTTAAGTTTAAATTTGTTCGTGTTTAGTTAGTTTGTTTTAGTGATAATTTGGAATATTCTACTTGGAATTTTGTATTATTCGCGAACAAAGATGCCACCAAAGCATAATATGGTTTTAAATCGCCAGGCGAGAAAAATAATATTCGATTTAACGCAGTATTTTAAAAAAGAAAAAGAAGAAGGCGTAAAAAATGTTGACAAAGTTTTTTTAAGAGTTGCTGAGTGAATCCTGAATTCATTAGGTTATTTCTATTGCTTTATGTCTCATAGCGTTTTGATATTTATTTTATTTGTACTTGGTCTCTGTATAAGGAAATTTTTATTCGAATTTCAGTTTAAAAGAAATAAATGGCTATAACACATTTTTTTACGAGTGTACATGCGCAAAAGTTCGTAGAGGCTATGTTCAGGCCCGCCAAGTTACGTTGGTCGTATTGTACCCTTTTATATACTCGTGAGTCGTGACTCTATAAAAATTCGAATACTCATATTAACGTGATACTCGTTCCGGCAGCCGCACTTCCAGATGGCAGCAGTGCCGTACGCCATGATGGCTGCAGCAGCAGCAGCTTCACAGCAACCACCGGCTTATTTGCCGCACCCGCATCCCGTGAGTTACATTTAATTTATTTATATGAAAATATAGTATATAATAGTGGGTGTGCCGAGCACACGTGTCAGAAGTGATACTTCTCATATGATGTGATGTTCGCTTTCGTACCGTCGTGTAAGATTGCTAAATCTTATTTGTTTCGTTGCGGTATGAAACAAATAATAAATAAAAAAATATAATATGTATACTTTAATGCTAAAGTGTTTGTTTAATCGAAATGATTTCTGGTAAATATTAATAGATTTATTTTTAAAGTGGTCAGTCCGTTCATCATCAACGGCTACATTTTATAACCAATTAGAAGGGAGCATAAATAAAAATAGAAAAATGTTCATTTCGACAGCAAAATTTAGATCAGATATTGTATTATTTTTTCTGTGTGATATTTCTTGGTTCACCCGCAGTTCTGGGCATTATATTTCATGTTCAAACAGCCAGCTGACGTGTTATGGCCAACTGAATTTGTTTTTCATTCAAAATACTAGATAAAATATAATATGATACATTTTCAAATAGGAAAAGTTGTTGAAAAACATATCTCCATGCATCGCTATGGACCTTTGGAGATGCAGCTGACGGTCGCGAGTGACAGTAAAAGTCTCTGATGCATTTTAAATTTATCTCGAGTGAAAATAATTGCATAAACCGCAGCAATATAGTGAAGTCCCGTGTCCCCTAGTGTGGTAAGGGGCAGATGCATTATGCATACATCTGTTACTTACTTGTATTTATGGGCGGTGATGTCCAATTAAAATCAGGTGGCCCACCTTCCCCTTTGCTTTCTCTGACATAAAAAAATAGTAAGATGATGAATGTGTAGCCGGCCAACGGGCACGTGGAGATGGGTTGCGAGTGCCGGCAGTACGGCCCGCCCATACTGCTGCTGGCCGACAAGCGCGACCGACACGACGCGGTGAGCGTGTGGGGTGCCCTTTATAACTAAAAAACATTGCTTGTCTGTAAAGTCGGTTTACTGACGATAGTTGAACGTGACAACGTCCGATTGTGCTTCTTTGTCGCTCGTTCCGCGCTCTCGCTTGCACTTCAAGCCTATGGAACGCCTCAGAGCGAGGTAACGCCGCATGACTCATGTCTCGTGCGTGCAGCCGGCTCTATCGAATTATAAGACGTTGTCACGTCAAAAAAGTTTTTGAAATAACACCACTGTATTAACTTTTTTTTTGCGAATAAATTCATTTCATTTCCAATTTTTTGTGTTCAAAATGTGAAATTACTTAATATTTTGGAAACTGACCTTATTTTGTTAGGGCATAGTATTTTGACCTACACAATTTAATATTATAATATCTTTTGGCAGTGATCAAATTAACTACGATGAACTTTGATAAATTCCATTTTTATTGGTAAATTTCTTTGAAGTCAAAACAAAAGGCTCTGGTCTTGTTGATAGAACTTCTAGTAAATAATTCGGAAGTACTGTAAAATAATCAAGAACTAATATTTGGAATCTTTTGGATATTGAAAATAATAACCATTTTGAGTTTACAATCTAGCTCTTGTAATATTAAAAATTATAGAAGGCTTTGAAATTGTTTTCTAGTAAAATGTTTGGAAGTCATTGGTCACCCCATTTCGTATTTTTGCGTGTGTTACCGCCCTAAAACTTTTATTGAAACAATCTAATAATACATAAAATTGAAGTGTTTTTAATCAGTTTGCAGTGTGTGTTTTTTTACTAATACGATTTTTCCAGAGGTTAATAAAACAATGAATAATATTAATTAATTTATTGTACTATATAATATAATATAATAAGAGATAATAGAATATAATATCAAAGAAAATCTTATATATAAAATTCTCGTGTCACAATGTTAGTCTGCATACTCCTCCGAAACGGGTGGACCGATTCTCATGAAATTTTCTGTGCATATCGGGTAAGTCTGAGAATCGGCCAACATCTATTTTTCATATGTACCACGGGCGAAGCCGGGGCGGACCGCTAGTATAATATAATATTTCTTTTCACAAATACATACAAGTAAATTTTAAAACTATCAAATATCCTTAATTTAACTACATTTAATTTAGGAACTTCATAATTATATATCCACAGGATAATAACTACACAATACAATTTTATAAACTACGTTGAAACCTCGCTCATTTCATTCGGTTTAAAATTGACAAGCTTCTCACTAATTGTCCACAATTGCCTAGCTAAGTTTTCGTCTCCTGCCTTTGCACTAGGTCTCACCTCTTTGCAGTCTTCGAAATAAGCACCAGTTACTACATCACAGTCATCTGATACAGCCACATACACGGATGTCTGAGCGCCTTCAGCTGGGGTTTTGAAGAAGAAATACAATAAAACGCTCCTTAATTTCTCTAATATCGTGGAACTTCTATATAGTGACGTGTTCACTTGCCCCGGATTCAAGCAGTTCACTACTATGCTGGTGTCCTTTAATCGCCTAGCCAGTTCTTTAGTAAAGAGGATATTGCATAACTTACTATTGGCATACGACTGAATATAGCCAGTTCTTTCGTCGTCTATTCCGTCGATTGTCCCAAACTTGTGCCAGGCTGATGAAACAACTACTATTCTACTAGGCGCTCCCGCTTTCAACATCGGTATCAAAAGATTGGTCAATAGGAACGGGCCAAAGTAATTTATCTGCATGTCTTTCAAAAGTCCATCGTTGGTACGTTCTCTTGTAGTGCATATGGCTCCCGCGTTGTTTACCAAAACGTCCAGTTTCGCTTCTGTTGTACTCAATTCGCAGCAAAACTGTCTCACCGATGATAGAGAGGTTAAATCCAAGTGTATGTGGCGGACTCTTTTGTTTTTGGTCAGTTTTGTTATGATTCTCACAGCTCTTTCGCCCTTCTTGTCATTTCGGCAAGCGATTATCACTTTGGCCCCCCGCTTCGCGAGTTCCAAGGCTGTTTCGAAGCCTATACCACCACTAGCGCCCGTCACCACCACCACTTTACCACTCATCACGGTGTCATCATAACATTTTCCAGACGTCAACTTGTTGAACAATTTTATCCCGAAAACGGCTAACACGATCCACACCAGCCACATCTTTTTAGTAATGAAAACATTGGCAACCTTCAAGTCTCAATAATATATCGATAAGATTGTGATAAAAATATATCCAGCTCTGATTAGGAATGTGATTTTTATATAATGGCTTTAAATTATTTCTGTGATAACTCTGCTATCGTAAAGCACATCCTCTTGGTTGTAAGGTCACGTCGGCACTGTATCTATTGCTAAACAAAAAACGAAACATTTACATAGATATGTTGTAACGCGGCAGTGTGCTCGGGGTGCTAATTTAATAGTTATCTAATTTTGACGTGCGACCAATACATGCTATACATATTTATAAATTAAGTCAAGGCTGTTCGATCTAGTTTTTTTACGTCTATATTTGGTACTCGAGTTCTTATCGTGGTAGTAATATAACGACGTTGCATTATTCTACTATCTCTGTCGTAAAAATTGTCTATTCTAAAATCAATTTTTTTTTACAATTCATGAAATATGTACCGAAGAGGCCTTATAAATTACTGAAATAACTTACAATATGATTCGATCTGCATATAATTAACTATAAATCGAATTATCATGTCACTATCAGTAATTAATTCTGTAAAATAAACAAACTTATCGGTCAAGTGTCACTTATCACTTAATTAGCGCATGGTTATATCCGCGTATTTTTTTAATTTTTTTATTTAAAAAAAATGACTTAAGATTATTATGATTATGTCATAATAGTAAGATGGACGGATAAGATTAGAATATTTAAAAAAACTTTCATTTTCATATCATCCAAAAAATTTTCGAATAAATTTCTACTACCTACTTGATAAGATAGGTTTTAAGTTTTTACACTGACACTAACTAAATGAGTGCATCAAAATATCATTGACATAGTTTTTTTTTTTTGTGGCAAATAATAACAGGTGGAGTTTTTTTGTGTGACATAACAACTAAAACAGAATGATTTTTGAGAATCTTATTTTGTTTAATGAATGCAGAATGCAGGCTATAAAAAATATAAAAAGTAATATGGTTGAATAAATTTTCAGATATATGGTGCTGCGATGGGCGGCGGCGCTGCAGTAGCGGGCGGGGCTGGACAACACGCGCCCATACCTACACAGCCACAGAGAAACTTTAGAAAAGGTATGAATATATATTGTCTTTATGAACTTTTGTTATTTTTTAAATATTAGCGGTCCGCCCCGGCTTCGCCCGTGGTACCTACATGTTTAAACTATCCTATCTCTCAAGTTGGATCGAACTGCACATGGTGTGCGAATTTTATTATAATCGGTTAAGTGGTTTCGGAGTCCATTGAGGACAAACATTGTGACACGAGATTTATATGTATATATATAAATATTAATTCTGGTAGAACAGGTCTGATGCATATGCTGATTTTGCATTTACATACATCAACAGGGATGTTTTGTATTGCACAAATATGTAAAAATCTATGAATATTTTTGTGATATGGTAAATGAAAGAATTATAGCTCATTTTAAGGTCTTTTAATAAAATAAAATAAAGTTTTTTTTTTATTTTAATTAAAAATGTTAATTTTTCTCACCAAGCAATCTTGGATGATAAGGAT
>CAJQZN010041835.1:0-27931 GCA_907164685.1 Colias eurytheme | reverse complement strand
ATCTCAGCTTAACATCAGGCGAGATTGTGGTCAAGCGCTTCCCTATTCCAAATAAAAAAAAAGACGTGTGGCACTCGGGGACTGTCGCGGTAAAGCTATTGCATAGCATGCTTCAAGCCACACCTCCGTGTCCGTCGGAGTGGGGAGCGTGAGGTTTTTTCGTTACGGAATTTCTCGATTCAGTCCCCGCGCTCAAGGCTCGCGATAGAAGCTATGCAATAGCTTAAAAGCTATTAAAATTCATACAAAATTAGAAGTTCTCAAATCCAATTAAATATACGATGTCTTATTAAATCAAAATGTAGAGAATGCTTTGGTAAAATTATTGCAATTAAGCCAATTCAATTTAATTCGTCACAAATTATTTTTAGTCCGAACACTCTAACTGTATATCAAAACATATTACATACTCGTAAAACAGTAAAAAAGCCTATCTATTCCTCAACAACGTAAACATCAATATAATTTACAAGCCAAATGCAACAGATAGACACATTTCACGCAATAATTACATCTGAGATGCAAATCTTGTAACGTCCGTAACTGCACTCGATCGATATCGATATATGAAGTGCTTTCTATACATCCTGAAGAGAGGTTAGGAGGAAATAACACTGGCCGAAGGTTTACACCTTTGAATTATAATATATTATTTAATGAATAAGCCATTGTCTATGACTGAATAAATGTTGAAAGTATACTGTCTTAAATCCTTTGCAAATTGAAGTTAAGACTGTAAGAAATTAGAACAGTACATATTGTTTATTTCCCTTTACGAGTAAGAATCGAATAAAAATAGGCAGTGGCTACTATAGTAACTGACAGATTACTGAATAGTTATTAGGTAGGTAAGTATACCATAGCATCATTTTAAAGTCTATGAGTCTATGATATGTTGCAGGTTCCTCAAACCTACAGCAAAATGTTCAAATAAAATGTATAACTTCTCCATAAAAGTAAAGATTCCTTTACAGGCAACAATTATACTGGGCATATCTAAATCAAACAAAAAACCATGTAATCAAGGAAAAAACATTTCATCCACCATCATCAACCTGAAACACGCAAGCACCAAGTCCTGTTCATTACACTCAACAGTCCACCTGTATCTTATCTGTGAGTCCATAAAGCGATAGAAACTGTAGCGTTAGCCAAGAGTAGGAGGAATGATGTGCCAGAGTCACGCACGCGCAGTGCACAGAGGCGCGCGCGCCGACATACGTGCTACGGTACACTCTCGTTTTCATATAGTGAAAACATATGAAAACATGTGCTTCTGACACTCTTATATATTATATTGGATATTTGCACACGTCGCGACATATATATTTGGTGAGTATTTGATTTATTTTTTAAAAGAATACGCTGAAAAAAGTTACATGTTTATATTGTAGATGCTAAAATGAATACTGACTGCAACTTCGTGTTTTTAATTAATTTTCTATTGTGATCGTCGTTTTTGGAATTGAATTTGTTGACAATAATTACGCTTTCTCAGTTTGTTTATAAATTATAATAGTAATAAGAAGTAATTAATCCGACCAATAAATTAATCTAAAATTATATTTGAGGTCGTAATTTAGTATTATTATCAATATAAAATTTAAAATCCATCAAACATACTTTTCCTATATAGAAAGTATATAAGGAATCATTGAATAAAAACCATTAAGAATGAAGCCCACAAACCTCCATTTATGAAAAAAAGTGTAAATTATGCAAAATAGATTGTTTTCTAAACAAAGAGGAATCCTATCTACCTCCTGAATATCTACCACAATCCTATCTACCACCTGAATATCTTTATCAATATCTATCAAAATAAGAACGCGTCAATAGAAAGATTTCCAATTATTATATTACTTATAAACTCTCTATACACGGCTAACGAAAAGAAATACATTTCTCAAGTTTCTATTCGAGCTATAAAAGTTATAAAAAAAATCACCGAGCCAAATAAGCGCCTCTTTCCACTCTCACAAATGTATTTACAATTTATAATTTTTAATTGAATACGAAGTGAATTTCTAAGCCATAAAAGTGCTCCATATTTTCCAAGTCACTGACCACTCGTCATACATTTGACTACTTTTTCGTACAGAAAACGTAATACGCTGAATTTAAACTAGGTAAATGTGCAAATTAACATACAAAACTAAATAAAGACGAATTACAAGTACAATGCAATTTACGTACCGTTAACTATTGAGGAAATTCGCGTTCTTTTTTGTTACAATTTTAAAAAGATTCTGAAGATAAGACGTGTACAATACGAACAAAATGAGACTCCATATAAAAAGTTTGTAAGAGGATATACAAATTTTTATTTCGTGGTATTTCTTTTATTAATAATATATATAGAATATACAGTTTTTATTAAAATAAATAAAAAAATATAAGATCTAGAGCATAGGATGATTATTATGCGCATGCATAAAATCTATTTTGAGTTGACGAAATAAAATCATACACTTTACTTGCATATGCTGACTGATAATTCAAACAATACCACCCACCCGTTAATCTTTCACTATTAAAGCGAATTAAAAGGTAGGTAGGTAGGATCATAGTAACTAGGTATATAATAATCTATGGATGTAACCATATTCTCTGTTATAAGAAAATGTTATCCATACCCACTCAACATACAAAAGCATGTAACAACAATAGTTATAACAACTCCACACGTAAACCACCTCTAACCTTTGCTTAATGTAACTACACATTATACCAAATTGAGCCCACGTACACCCTTCTAAAGGTCACGTCATCATACACATGAGGAAGTACAAACGTATCAAAAAAAACGACAAGTCACCAATACAAAATAATAACCGATGAGTTCAAGTTATGATGCAAAAAACGTAATAATATTATAGCATTGCGTAATCGGAAGAACGGAGCGCAATGATTTCACTTTTCACGGTAAACAAAAGCTCATTGTCAATATACTTATGTTAAATGATCGTAAAGGCGATAATTGTTCGAATACAGGTAATAATAGCATGTGTATTTCGCACCTCAAAAGAATGACTTTTGAGAACAAATCAATAATATTATAAAGCTGAAGAGTTTGTTTGTTTAACGCGCTAATCTCAGGAACTACTGGTCCGTTTTGAAAAATTCTTTCGGTGTTAGATAGCCCATTTATCGAGGAAGGCTATAGGCTATGTATCATCACGCTAAGACCAACAGGAGCACAGCACTGCGGGTAAAACCGAGGGGCACAGCTAGTGTTGTCTAAAATTGAATAGGTTTCTTGATTTATAAACGTCGGAAGTATGTTGTATTTTCCAACTTATCCGGATCAGGAACATGTCATTAATTTAGTCTTTCAGGTCATTTATTTATAGATATAATTATAGTTCTATCATTAATAATATTGTCAGGTACTAAAGTTTCTTCTTATCTAAACTCATTCTCAACAAACTCTCTTTTAAAAAGAGTACGTACGTATTTTATTTATTTATTCTTTATTGCACTTATAAAAGAGAAAAAAAAAACAAACATTTAATTACTTAAGATAGCTGCGTGCAATTGGCGGTCTTATCGCTTTGGAGCGATTTCTTCCAGACATATTTGAAATCTTATAGATTTTTAACAACAATATAAATTCTAATTCTTCCAAAGTCTAGAGTTAAGACTATCATAAACGAATAGTTAAGAATAAAATATTAGGTTGCTTATTTAATATTAGGTTGTTTTTCAACCGCGAAAACGCAAAAATAATCCTATTTTAGATTGGCATACTTTGACATAATCTATCTTCTTATATATAAAAATGAATCGCAAAATATGTTGGTAAGCGCATAACTCGAGAACGGCTGAACCGATTTCGATAATTCTTTTTTTATTATATTCCTTGAAGTACGAGGATGGTTCTTATGTAGAGAAAACGTAAACATGTACCACGGGCGAAGCCGGGGCGGACCGCTAGTATCATATATTTATAACTCTATTAGAAATAATTATGCTAATTTATTCATATTCATGTAAATTGATACAGCATGGGGTCCTTAATCTGTAATATTTAGGCCTATAAAATATTTTATTAGACTCATCATTCATAATTCTGAGGTCAGATATTCTAGTAAATAGAGAAAAAAATACACAATAACATTCTTTTTTAATAGTGTTTAACGATTTTACGCGAGTATTATACATTTAGAAATTAAAGACTTTTTAACGGATTTTAAACGCGATTTATTCATTATATTATTTTCCCGACGTTTCGAACACTTTACAGAGAGCGTGGTCACGGTCACGGGGAGACTTTAATTTCTAAATCCTTTTTTATGATTTCGTCTTTAGACGATACAATCACATATACTTACTGTTACAAATATTAGGAGTACCTATTGTACATTGTACATTATACAAAGTAACAGTAATCCTCTGAAAAAATGATTTTCTCGGGAATAGATTTATTTATTGATGTTCTTGTATTCATTTTGTATGTATTATACAAATACTTAATACTTTATTATTGAATTAAATAAGTACTAATACTACTGGACTGAATTGAAACATTTTTTCTAATAGAAAGCAGTATCAGGAAGTATGTTTAATACAATTTAAGTATTTCCAAAACTCAAACTCAAAACTCAAACATTTATTTATTCAATTAGACTTCAGAAGCACTTTTGAAACGTCATTACATATTTTAAAATTTATCACCGATTCGGAAAGCAGTATCTACGGAGAAGAACCGGCAAGAAACTCCATAGTTGCAAACATTTGGGGTATCTATAACTACTCAAAGATAATCTATAAAACCGTTTTTAGTGCTTAAAACTTATGAAATAACTAATTTATATGTATTTATACTACTTTACACTATATATCAATATGCATTTTTGCATGTGATATTATGAGACTAAGTATTTCATCACCACCGTAATAATTTCAACAGTCAATTGTTTTGTATTATTTTGTCCATTCGTTGTCCGTTCATTTATTAAACTTATTATATTATGAGACGAGTATAATATTTAATTAATTGGTATATGTAATGATTTTTTTTATTCATTTATCATAATATTCGGATAACGGAGATCCAATTATTAGTAGAATAAAAGCGCAATAATGTTCGTAATTACATCTTAGTTTATATTAAATTTATGCACTGAATATTCTCCACTCATGCACTTGAAAATTTTATTTAGTTTAAAAAAAAAACTTTAAATATTTGTATAAAAAAGGTTTTAGTTACACCAATTTCTTTTAAGTCATTTTATATTACTTTAGTATAAAAATTAAACATTTGTCTCCGATCAGAGTAAGACTTAATATCGATAAACTTCCAACTAGCTCACTCTAGCTTGGATGTGGATACACTACTACATAGTATAAAACAAAGTCGCTTTCTCTGTCCCTATGTCCTTAGGTATGCTTAAATCTTTTAAACTACGCAACGGATTTTGATGCGGTTTTTTTTAATAGATAGAGTGATTCAAGAGGAAGGTTTTAGTATATAATTTATTATGTTTTAGACAAAGCGGGCGAAGCCGCGGGCGGAAAGCTAGTAACTTATAAATAAACCCATTTATCAACTGTCAATGTATGCAACTCCAACAAACATTTTATAAGACTAATAGTAAATATAGCTTTCTCTGTCATAAATATTAATAAACAAATATGAGTTATGATGGCAAAACCAAGCAAAACTTATATAATATACTTGTTGGTTATCCTAATCTCTCATTCTAGTCGTTTAAATTACTTAATGCGAGGAAAATATTGGCTTCATAAATAATATAATACACAGCGCCACCAATATTGCAAAATTGTTTATTTTTAATAATTAAGTCGATGTCATTTGTTAAAAATATCCTCTGTCTGAGAAAGGAAAAAACCCGAAATTTTCCAAAGGATATCCTAATGTTTAAACCATCTACACAACAAGTAGGTATTTTTATAGAAGATAAGATACAGAATTGAACGCCTCTTCAAAATAAAAAAATACCCAAGTTTTGCAGACACCTAATAATAAATAGTGCTATGTGAATATTCTAGTCAATATTCTACTTATATTTACGGATTACATTGTGCGGCTTTGAAAAATTGTGGTAGTTCAAAAACGATACAACTTGTATCATAGATTTATATACAAGTTCAGTCTATATTAAAAGTGCAATCCTAAGGTTTAAAGCGATTAATGTAGAGCTATTAATTACCATTTATTCCAGCTGAAATTAAAACACGTTTTAGAACACAGGAAGAGCGATTTTTATTTTATTGACTGGATTGAATCCTTTTTTAGGTAAGCTTTTTTCAGCGGAGCGAAAGCTCATTCAAATTTGCGTATGTTATAACATATTATATTCATGTCTTTAACGATTAGCACATTGCCTTAATAATTGCTTACACTGTAATTAAAATATCTCAATGACAACCAATTACTTATGGACATGCAATTGTATCGTATTTTGATCTACAGACATATTTAATCAAGTATTATTTCGTTTCGATTTTACAGTATGATTTTTTTTTTCAATTTGCCTCTAAGATGTGTAAGGAGTAAAATATGTCTACACATATTTTAAAAGTACTTAACCATTCCTATCATATTTGCTACTTTGAAAGCAATGAATTTAAAAATGATCGTTAAACCATCAAACTAAAACTGTTCATCACTACATAGTATAAAACAAAGTCGCTTTCTCGCTGTCCCTATGCATGCTTAAATCTTTAAAACTTCGCAACGGATTTTGATGCGGTTTTTTAATCGATAGATGAAAGAAAGAAATCTTCCTCTTGAAAGGTTTTAGTATATAATTTATAAGGGAGAGACAAAGCGGGCAAAGCCGCGGTTGGAAAGGTAGTTTAAAATAATCTTTACATGTATATTTATTATATATTGCCTATATTTTAATTGTTTAATGTACCTACATGTATTTAATGTACACTATTATTTCCAGTCGAATATAAAAAGCTCCAAAATATCACCAGACCTTTATCCGTAACATAAGACCAATTACAGCGAGCCCTCATCCGTACAGACGTATTGTTAATGATCTCACAATGCAATCATTGTTTACGTAACTTATTGACGACGATTATTACTTGACGACTTGACGACGCGGTTGGCGCAGTGGTAAAGTAACTGCCTACTGAGCCGACGGTCCCGGGTTCGATCCCCGGTCAGGGCAAATATTTGTGTGATGAACTCAATTATTTGTTCTTGGGTCTGGGTGTTATTATCTACATATGTATTTATTAAATATTATATTTATCGTCGCCTAGTACCCACAATACAAGCCTTAATTGAGCTTACTGTGGGACTAGGTCGATTTGTGTAATAATGTCCTATAATATTTATTTATTTATTTATTTATTGCAAGAGTCTTCCAAAATGCAAGTATTCAACTTTATTTTACGAGAAATGTGTTAATACTTAATAATGATATATCGAAGCGTCTCAAACTTTAATTGGATGTTACGGAAGACTAATTATACAATTAAACGTCACATTTACATGTCGCAGTTTCGCATGACTAAGGTTTTCTTTCATGTGATTACTTTAAAATCTCTGATGAATTTTCGTGGCTGATTAGATTTAAAGATTTTTTTTTTCGATATAAAATTGTTAAAGTAAACCTAAAACCACCCTATTCTTATTAAAAACTAGTAAATTAGAATACTTGTATGAATGAAAAGATATTGCTTTGTCACGCAAACTACAGAACCCATTCGTTAAAATTTGGTATGCAAATTCATAATAGCTGGTGCCATTGCCATACAGCTTGTTTTTTCGTAAAAAAATCTTCAGTAAAAAAGTAGGTAGTACCGAATTACAAACATTGTAACAAATTCTGGTTTCTTGTAGTCACGCGTCGTCGTGCTCGTAACGTCAATTTAATTATGAATAAATCGTGTTTAAAAACAGTTGTAAGTCTTAAATTTCTAAATGTAAGTATGTAAGACGTTATTTTTAATCGTTAATTAGTTTTTAAACTTGTAATGATAATTAATATTAAGATAAAAGCTGTAATATTAATAAGCCGACGCTGTCTATCCACCGTTAACTCTATGTCTAGGTATACTAACAAAGCATATATTTTTAACTAGCTGTGCCCTGCGGTTTTACCCGCATTGCTCCGCTCCTTTTGGTCTTAGCGTGATTATATATAGCCTATAGCCTTCCTTGATAAATGGGCTAAGTATCTAAAACCGAAATAATTTTTCAAATCGGACCAGTAGTTCCTGAGATTACCGCGTCAAAAGAAACAAAGTATTAGTATAGATTGAAAAGTTTTAATTATGCCTACGAAATGATCAGTGACCTACGAAATAATATTACCATGCTATTGATTTATTATGTATATCCGTCTCTATAAATATTGACATGTCGCCATAATACCTACTGTGTAAAATATAATACTTCACAAAACTTGCATACTAATATGTAGGTTAGTTAAATCTTAAAACGTGGAAACAGATTTTCTTCTAATGGTGGCTCCACATTGTTGCCGTGTAGCTACGTGAACAGGAGTGAACGTGCATGTTGATGGTTTGCGCGTCACTGCTTGTTCGCCAACCAGAATCGGTATTTTGTCCCGCGACAAAGTATTCGCGCCTCCTTTAGGCGACATTCACGTATATGACGCATACACTTACACCCAATCGCGCTTCCGTGCAATAATAATCCATAGTAACTTAGTGATTTTGGCAGCAGCTTCTACGTCCATTTCCCGGTGGGTTTCACTAACAATTGCGAGCATTGTATGAATGTGGAGGCCATGACGTGAATTCGCGGCTTGAACTTCTTCTACGGCACTAATGTGAAGCCGCCTTTATAATTTATAAATATGATTCGCAATCATAAAACACGAAACATGATGAAGTATTTATTCAAATTTTATTCAATGAACTCGAATTTAGGTTGAATGAAAATATTGAGAATTATTAAAATATATGATGGGCACATAATTTTATATTGAAATGAAACAGGTGTTATAAGTCAGTACACAATCAAATCTTGCATTATTTAAAGTTTTTATTTTTTGTTTTCTTAAATGAATAGTATTTTTTTCCTAAGTCCATTTTTTATGTTAATCATAAATTGTAATTTAATTAAAATCTACTAAAATAAAATATTCGAATGAGATATGTTATTTATTTAAATTAAATCATAATACGAATACAAATATATAAAAAAAACAACAATACTTTTGTTGCGCATGCACATGAAAATCACGACATGCATGCCGAGTCTTATCCATGGATAAGTTTTAAATTTTTATTATTTACATCACAGGTGACAGGCTCTACTTATTTCCCAAAAAGTCAGTCAACGAATCACACTCTTCCTAATCATTTAGACCTACAAGACGACCCAGATCAATAGCTCAAAACATACAAATTGCAAAGTGAAATAAAGAGCTACAGACACACGTATATTATGTTCATTGATCACATTATACATATTACCTAAACTAGCTTTCCGCCCGCGGCTTCGCCCGCGTTCTCAAAGAAAAACCCGCATAGTTCCCGTTCCCGTGGGATTTCCGGGATAAAACTTATGCTATGTGTTTATCCAAGTTACCCTCTATATGTGTGCTAAATTTCATGCAAATACATCCAAGGAATAAAAAGTTTCATACAAACTTCTATCCCCTATTTTACCCCTTTAGGGGATGAATTTTCTAAAATCCTTTCTTAGGGGACGCCTATGTTATGACATCTACCTGCATGCCAAATTTCAGCCCGATACGTCCAGCGGTTTGGGCTGTGCGTTGATAGATCACTATATCAGTCACCTTTGAGTTTTATATATATAGATGTATTACTGTATATCGTACATATAGCACATAAAGTACACATGAACATAGTTAAACTCAACGTTTCGTACGTTACGCAACAAAATTAAAGTAAAGCGAGAGCATCGATCTTTCTCTTACAGATTTCACGATTACGTTCTCTCTTGTCTGATGTTGATCTCCGCACTGATTCTTACGATTTGATGACTCCGATGTTTCGTTTCAATATATGAGATAGAACACTGCACGATTTCTTTAGTAAACGTTTTACTTAGTTTTAAGGTTAATACTCAACTACTTAATTATATTTTTTTTAAATAAAACAAACAATTAAAAATATGATGCATTACAAAGTTTAAATTTAGCTAAAATTGCAATTGAATGTAAATATTATTGTTTAAATAAAACGAACAATTTAAAATATTAAGTATTACAAAGTCTAAATTTAGCTAAAATTGTAATGAAATGTAAATTAATCTAATCCGACATTGAATGAAATTTCGAACAAAAGATTGAATACAAATATTGTTTTATAATAATAAAGAGAGAGATGTGCGAAGAAGTAGAGCATGATCTACGACATATTTAAGAATATAATATTCATTATACCTAATATAAAAATTTATTTGCATATATTATTGCACGCCTCATAAGCGAAGCGTTGAGGTGGGTACTACTGTCACTTCGCGCAAAACATCTGATTTTTCAAACTTAAAATGTCTTTATGTATCATACATTGCACTTGTAAGATAATACATACACACACATATTAAGAAAAAACACTATTTTTAACGTTCATGATATTTTTGATGTCATTTTTGTTATTTAAACTAGTTAAAAAACAGTTTAAAAAAGTTCTGTCTTGGACGTCCGTGTGTCTGTATGTGCGGATCCTTTTTCTTGTTAACACGATAGCGACCGAAATACTTTACTAATCGAGTCTTTTTTTTTCTCTTACGCTTGAGTATGCTCAGGAATAGAACCCTTTCATTTTTCAGGGTCTGATTCGATGTGGTTTAATTGTTATTAAATAAACAAAAATAATAATTAATAAATATTTATTAAAAAAAATTATGAGGCGTGCACTTTTGGATTTTCCAAATTATTTTTTAATTACTAACAATAAATAGGGGAAAATTGAGCCAAGTCTCTAAGGATGAGCTAGATTTCATAATCTATGTTTCCAAATACGTAATTTGAGATTATTACATCCATTGGTATGCACAAACACGGTAATATCATCATAAGGTACATTACCGTAGCAGAAGTAACATTGCATAATTACTTACTATTGTAGTTGTGCTAGCGCCATATTAAACAGTCTTTAATTTCCTTCATTTTTGGCTATACAATTAGTTCACAGTGCTTTGATTTATTTTGCAAGCATATTCATCTCTGCTAGTCTAGCTATTTTGTTTTAGTTTTAGTTTTAAGTAATAATAGAAATATGGTATCATCATCATTGGCCTTTACGTCTATCACAGACGATTTATTGTGTGTTGCCTGCATAATGTTTCTGGTGTCCAAATAATCCAATGCTAAAGAAATATGGTATACTAGCATAGTAAATTGTAGTAAATAAAAATAAATAAATTCATTGTGTTAACAGATTTTTTAAACATGTAAGTAATAAATATTACTGGGAATTTTATACATAGATAGTTATTTACACTTCTACCTGATCTATAATATAAAAATGAATCGCAAAATGTGTTGGTAAGCGCATAACTCGAGAACGGGTGGACCGATTTCGATAATTCTTTTTTTATTATATTCCTTGAAGTACCAGGATGGTTCTTATGTAGAGAAAACATAAATATGTACCACGGGCGAAGCCGGGGCGGACCTCTAGTATCTAATAAAATTCATATTAAGACAAACGTATAACAACTTATAAACCGCACAGAAAGAAGTAGGGAAACCTGTAAGAAACTTGAAAGTTATGAATGATTGTTTTTAATTGCTAATCATTACATAGTATAAAACAAAGTCGCTGACCCAGTCTGTCCGTCCGTATATAGGTATGTTTAAATTTTTAAAACGACGCACTGGATTTTGATGCATCTTATAATCGATAGAATGATATTTAGGAGGAAGATGTAGTATATAATTATTAATTTGTTATTTTGGACAACGTGGTTGAAGCCACGGGCGGAAATAATGTTACATATAAAAATCTAACGCTAACCTTGTTCTTTACAACGATGATAGGTTTAAAAACTGTTCAGCAATGGTAGAGAAGAAGAATGAAAAGAAAGAGAAAAAATAACTAATACCTGTAGGCTGTAGGTAATCATATTGTCATCCCAAAATGTAAAAAAAATATGTAATATAATATTTATATTTATGTACTGTAAAATCATTATGGCGTTCTCTTTTTCAGTCCTAATTCAATCGTAATATTCTAGGAAATGTTTTCCACTTTTCCTTCCAAGTATATATATTCCTATATATTCCTTTTGCTAAAAGCGCCATCTATGTAAGACAAACGAACTAATATATCTGTTCCTATAGATGGCGCGCATTAAAATTTATAAAGTTTCATTCCAAACAAACTAGATGGCGTTACTGCATCTACATAAAATTATTTTAATGAGATTCAGAAGAAATAATATAATAATATGATTTTAATATAACTGCAGTTTTAATTGACTTTCGTCACAGCACCGTATGCATACCTTTTTTCTTAATTAATCTACTTTCTAATAAAAGGAAATCCTCACTAGATTTCATTTTTGTGTGAAATTAAGTTAGGTATATATTATTCTAGAAATCACTTCAAGCGATTTAGGTACATGATCATTTTTTATAATGGACCAGACCAATAAACGCACGTCCTTTATATTTTTTTTTTGTGTAAATAATAAAATTAAATAAGTGTTTGGGGTTAGTTAATTCCTCAAGTAGGTATCATTCACAAAAAGTAAACAAATAGAACGTGAGCGGCATGTTTATTGAATAAAAACAGTTATAAAAATAGGACATAAAACTACAGTGACTTTTTACATTTAGTTTAGATGATTTTTTATTGAACAACTAGCTTTCCGCCCGTGGCATCGCCCGCGTTTTGAAAGAAACCTATTGTGTTAATCCAAGTTACCCTCTATATTATGTGTGCTTAGTTTCATTGTAATCGGTTCAGTAGTATTTGCGTGAAAGAGTAACAAACATACACATACACATCCATCCTCACAAACTTTCGCATTTATAATATGTACTAGCGGTACAGAGATTATAGATAATTTCAACACGATTAAAGAATTTTATAAAATATTTGAAATTAATTCAAGTATTGGAAAATTCACTCACAATCTAGCTACTTAGGTACTCCGTACTATAGTTATTATTCTGTGACACAATGAATACGCGCAGATGTTAGAAATGTAATTTTTAATCTGTTTCCACTAGGTTTATTTTACAAAACCAAACTGTCCCTCACGTTGATATGCTTTATTTAATTTGTAATCGTAATACATAATGGGCACGGACTTTCTCTCAATACAAACTTACAAAGGGACAAATATAATCTTCATTGTACCTGCATATTGAAATAAATAAAAAAGTAAGAAATAAGAGCGCTTCTGAAAGCAAATTGCATCAATATAATATTGGTAGATACGCTATATATTTACGCTTTATATTCGTGAAATAAATTAATGTTTTTGTTTTTTAAAATTACAATATCTATGATACGACAAACAGGCATAATACTTAATATTATTGCGATCGAAGTAGAGCCTCTAGTTCGAACAACTAATGCTTGTGTTGACAAGCACTTACAAAAATGGATCTACAATAACATTTATTAAGTCATATAAATCCAAACATGAGCCTCCATATGAAAGAACATCTCAAAAGTGACGGGTTAAGCAGCTCCCATAGAGAGTCACTCACTCCGCATCGAAGCAGCTCAGCGCACGCGCGCGAAGAAAGTACCGGAACATTGACTTTCTAACTATCGCGGACGTTGTTCATTTTAAAATTCGAATAGATTTTTTTTTTAGTTTTGTCCATGGCCTGTGTGCACACCCGAAGATAACTTTTTTTCTTGTTTTGTCTATGGCCAGTGCACACTCGTAAAAGTGAAAAGTGCTGTTTAATTTAATCTGTGTCTAATTCTATTGTGAATCTGGGGTCGTGAGAACTTCCGTGGCATAGCCGTTGTTCCCGCATAACTATGGATCCCAGGTAAAGTGAATGCGATTTAGATGTATGTTTATAGATATAGATGTGAACCTGTACGTTAAATCAAAGGATCCATGTAGATAATTGTCTCGAAAATTGCGGAATTATGAAAAAATATAACTTTAATTTGTAGTCAAAGTTTTATTTTGTATTTAAATTAAACTGACTTTATTTGTGCACTGATGAAAAATATAATAAGAAAATATTCGCAACGCCAGTTAAGAATCTATTGATAAACAAACCAAATTTTTGGTTCCTCATTAGGAAACGGCTCTAGTACTCTTTACTGTTTTTAAAGCCTACGATGGTAACATGCATAGTTTGTCCTTCAGTCAGAAATCCAAGTTCTGTCCTTTTCTATGCCTATCCATCATCACTTCAAACCATATCTTAGCTATCATCGTTACATACATAACCTCCTTACACAACAGTACATATAATATATTCAATCAAGCATTCTGAAGCAGTGTACAGAATTAATTGCAATGGAAAGCACATGCATTAACCCAAATATATCTTATTCAACCTGACCCTATCAGCCAGCATTATATAATATCAGACGAGCGTAGAAAGTTAACTAAATACTCTTAATGAGATGGGATTCATTAGATATGGTTGCTGGCCTAGTTGCCATACTAAGGTCTTGAGAAATTGTTTATTACTTTGGCAAATCTATATATCTCTACGTTACCTTCCGAGGAATAAGGAATAAGGCAATTAATTAGCTGCATAATACCTGTATTTCTTTCTTATATCGTTATATCATAGCATTGTATCTTTGCTCCCAGTTTAAATATGTAGTATGGAATATATTCGCTAATTAATAAACCTGATTACGAACTGATTGATATTCTTATCGATGACAACATTACATGGAAAATTAAAACGCAAATCATTATTTCTAGTTCTTGAAATTTCTTCTACCGTCTAGCCAAACAACAGTATTACCATACAAAATTACAACAATACTACTAAATACACTAAATATAATAGCGGGAATTAGAAAGTCACTTCCCAGGAGTTCAAATCCTCACCGGTCACTGGTCAGTCCAGATTCCTCTACGTCATTAGTGGCCAATGTACCTGTAATGTGTATTTTTTGTAGGTATCTGTTTTATCCGACAAACGTATGATATTTCCCTTCCAAGGTATCTAACCAACCGTTTTTTACACTTTGCTACCTATTTTTAATGCTGTGTAAAACAAGATTTATTTGAGCAATTATATATGTCATTAAGTTGATCTTATTTTGGAAAAACCATTTAAAAATAACATTATTTACCCAATTATTCAAGATAACCTTGGTAAAGGCTAAGTAATAATTAAACCGATTATAATCACCGTAAAATGCAGTGCTCAGAAGCTGATAAACAAACCCCTATGTAGGCTAAGGTTATATTGCGATAGCTTTTAAAATGTAAACTAAAACCTAATTGACTTAAAATATTGCGCAGGACCTTTTAACATTCTCTTAAGTTATAATACTTATGATCTAGCTAGGCAAGTCAAATATCAAATGATTTACCTACTCGTTGATTGCGAAAGTATTATTTTAGCAACAATAGTAAATATTCACATAGTACATAACCTAGTACATGAATAAAAGCTCAAACTTTCTCAAACAAAGCTTCTGTTTCGGGACATAGGCACCTTTTGCAAAAAAAGATACTTCAAACAAACAGTATAATACAATGTTTCGATTTTTGGTTATTTAAGCCAGCATTCCCTGGATACATAGTTCGTATACCCTACCAATGAACCATAGAACAATAGAAAAAAGAAAACAACAAAAGATTCACTACTTCCCACGTTCATAACCTTACTATTGTCAACCGTACAGTATAGACTAGCAAAAAAACCAGTACTCTCTGGAAAGGTTCACGCTAGCGTGACCACATTCGCGTAACATACTTAGTTAGTACTTAACAAAATTGCGATTAGGTAAATCGGCGTAATGATACCCATTACAGGCAAGTGCAGTCATAAGCAACGGTTTTGAAGATGCCGAAATTCTGCCTTGACTATCGTAGATTCTTGAAGAATGAAGTCCACAATTTGGGCTCTTTCTTATACGCAAGACTGTTACATAATATTATGTATTCAATGTTAATATAATTTGCTACATTGAAATATAGCTATGATGTATGACTTGAGCAACGAATGAGCATTGTTCCTATAACTCATTTAACACCTCCTTGTTTTGAGCACATGCAACCGCTGTAACATGTAAATAGAAACCGAGAGTGTAACCGACCTATAATTTGGACTGGTTACACAATATTCATATGCCCTGGTGATTGGTCACTTACCATCGAGTCAACAAAACATAACCCGTATCTTCTGCTTTCTAACTCTTGATAACTGCGATTCAATCGCTGACGTATTTAACTATATTTCCTGTTGGGAAGCGCATGCAATTATAGCCCCTATGACCTTGGAGAGTAAGTTTATTTTGTTGGAACGAAAGTGGACAACGGTCTCCACACGTAGACGCATCGAAATGAAACCGACGACCCACTTGGTACGGACGGACCGAATAAAGTTGGTCATGAATTAAATCGAGTTAATTATGTGAGCGACGTGTCACAAGACACGTAGAGCTTTTGTATGTTATGTATATGTAAGGGGTCAATTACAACTGGTTCGTAGAATACATTTACATATTCTTTCCCAATATACATGTGTATGTTCATTAACGTACACACATAACAATTCGGCGTCTCATTATAATCATTTCGTTGTGGTTTACGTTGCAAATTCGCAGTAACAGCAAAGGTGAAACATAGCTAGGAATTATTCCGAATTATGGCATTCTCTATGTTCGCTAACTATGTATTATAATAATATTATATGAAGACATTAGTATATCCTCAATCCACCCCAATATTTTAAAGAAGTAATATAAAGCTTCTTTTTCTCTTACAAGTTTAGGAACGGAAATTGTCCGTGAACACGAATCGAATGAATGAATGTTCATTGACGCCCATACACAATTCCATCAGCAAACAACAATACATTATTGTAAGTAGATCTGTTCAAGCGAACTTCGTGACAGTTTTTAATGAGAATGACTTCAGATAGCTTGAAAGGTATTCTGTTTATGTATTCCCAATGCCTTTGTAATGAAAAATATATTTTTCTTCCATTATTATTACTTATTTTTTATTGATAAATAAAATAGGAAAGGGCGTAATTCATAGTTTAAAAATAATAATTGATCAAAATGTGGTATCAATAAAAATGTTGTATAAATTAACTATTCACTTTACATTATAGGATATTGAGTAATAAACTGCGTGCAGAAATTTTTTTATTTCCTAATACATTTATGCAACATATTTACATGTTTTGAAAGAACTTCAAAGTTTCCTATGTAAATAAATTTAAAAATTAAACGAGGACAATAAATTGTCTATGCTCAACACGTACAAGAACTCATAGACACCACAGACTATAGATGGCATATAAAAACATATATTACGTTTCCTACATTTTAATCACCTTTACCTGTTTGTTATGGGTATATATAATACCGTAAACTAGGAAGGCATAGACTATAGAAACATTTCAGAAAACTTCTTCATAATAAATTATAATATATTTGCTTACAACTAATTGCTCTATATATTTACTGTCGCTATATAACCCCTCGCAATTTTTAAACAGAACAAGCACTTTACTACGAATAACGAAACCATATACTTAATTTTGAAATGCATAATTCCTCTTCCTGTTTTAAGAACATTCCGCTTTCTAATCAAAACCAAATCATAATTGCATACCATTCGCAGAAGCCTCTACAAATGTTCAGATGGTGATCGCTTACCATCAGGAGACGCACCAATCGCTTCCCACTCTAACATACAAACAAGAAAAGATCCTCTATAGTTTACAGTATCTATACAATCACAGCATCTTTACTCAAGGGCATTATCGAATTGCTTTGAGAGGTCGGTTGCAAAACTCGGGGTCAGTAGGTGTCCAAATGCCACCGGTTGCGCTGCAAAATGTATTACGTCAACTCTCCAAAACTTTGGATTTATACGAATATGACATAATAGCCCTAGAATGTGAAAATATTGCGTAAAAAATCAACAGCTTTGCAGAATAATTTAGTATATTTTTGGTAGGCGTAATTGGAAGCGGGTGTAAAAAAGTTTGAAAAGACAGACAAAAAATTTACTGCATATAATCTGTGTAACGAATTCTATTGCAACATGTTGGTTCGTTGTATACAAGTTGTATATATTACACAATTTACACATTATCTATAATCAAATTACAAACTTAAATACTCCACAACATCACCACCTTGGCTTGCGATTTCATCCTTTAAAACATTACCTTATAACTTCGATAACAACATCCATTCAATTATTATGCTCTTTATCACATAATATTCATGAACCACACACAAGCTAAGTTCATTCCACAGTTAGCCGGTTTTATTTAACCGGAAGTTACATATTTACTACTGCCTAGTAAAGTTGCTGAACAAGAAGCATCCATACTTTACACATTACTTCATACTTCGCAATACCTTTATGAAATTTTAAAGAATATGTACTTGCATATTTTATTATAATTATTTTAAAGATTGTAGAAAGATTGCAGTTTTGCGCATTACCAAATATTCCGTTAACTTGTAGATTAACATTTCATGTATTTTAGGCAATAATTTTTGTGTTAACACACAAATGACATAAATAGTGATTTAAATAAAACATTCAATATTATGTATTTTAAAAGGACCTAGACCAGGAAAAAAAGTCACCATAAAACGCTCAAATGTTGATTTTAAAATAATAAATCTTATCGATTATCCCATAACGAATCGGATTACCTAAATAAATACGGGTAATACGAGTATTTAAATTTTAAGGTGTTAAATATTGACTTCAAAAATCCTTACTTTAATTTTTTATGACAACTGTCGTATTGAATTACGCAAAAAAAATCTTCAAGTCCGAGTAAATACAATACATATTTGCTTTTAAAATTTTTACATATTCGAATTGTATATTGACCTTCACAACGAATAAAAAAATTGTCCAATTGTCCACCTCATTCAGTAATGTAAAAAGAAACCTTAATACTATGTGTATAAAGATGACATTTGTTTATCTAACTTGTCTATATACGAAGATACAAATTGTATAACAATAGGAGCGAGTAAATTGTTTTGCACGGTTGTACATTTTACTTTATGTGAAGGTAACTCCATTTGCAACAGATTTTGTTTCAACATTGACAATGGTTTTTTATTTACATAATATCTTTTATTTATATATTTAGCTAAGCTTCTTTTATTCCTTCATACATTATCGTATTATGTTAATCAAACGACTTAGAATTTTTAAACTATACTAAATATGATTTGTAGACTTTTCTTGATGCTTGTAAAAATGTAGGTCATAAAAAGTGAAGACCCGTGGGCTGTGACCTAAAGAGTTGAATAGACATTAAATATTTTCTTTTACGCGTTATATTTATTTATGATCAATAACTTCGCATTAGCTTAGTTACTGCTATAACTCACAAACAACAAGCTTGCAACAAAAAGTAATCAAAACTTGACCTATAAGTATTTAGGGTTTCAACCCTTTAGTTTCTGTGATCTGTGGTTTCAACTTTAATAAAAACACTTTTTGCAATTTATATGAATAACTTTATTTATTTAAGAAATAGTATGACCTAGAAAGACTATTCAAAAGATAATGTAATACGAAAACTTGTATTCGCATATATTGATGTCAAACGGCCTATGCGTAACAAATCGAAAATTATCATCACCAAATATCGAAAAACAAACATTACCTACAAGTAAAAGTTCTAGAAACGTAAATACAGCGGGAACTAGGTAATAGTTATCACAATTTTGTTAGCACTTATTGCTGTACTGAAAGTGAAACCTTCAATGGAGATTAATTCTACCAGGAGATCATATGTTTCTAGAAATTACGGTGGAAATATCGAGCAATTTAGACTGTTCAGTGAAAGTTTCAGACTCGCAGTGTCTTAGTATAGACCCAACAACGCATCGATTTCAATCATCTCGTACACCGCCGCACTGACTTTTGTTTGTAGAAACGTTGAAACCGTCTTAAGTGCCTTATAAAAACTGGTTTTGAAATTTCTCTCACGTCACTATTTTTACAACAGTACTGACCGATCGACGCTCTCATTTGTTTTTGTTATAATTTTCTATGCGAATTAGTTTAAAAATTATACTACATATTATTATATAAAAATTATACTACATATTATTATATTACAGGCACGCGATAGGTCTAAAAATACACAACACACGTAACGGTATCTCTCAAGGTTACTGAACGTTAGTTCCAGTTCCTTGACAATGGATGTCGCTACTGTGTATTTAAATCGCACTATCGTTGTGATTTTAAAAAGACGTATAATAAAATTGCACTGTGGTTCAAGTTGCCATCAGGAGGGTCTTAACTGACTCGACTGAACAGCGAATGATGAGTTCGGGAGATGAATCTTCTTGATTCCACCTCGCTCTCTGGCAAGTCAACTATCGCAGACCTGCCAGGTGAAGAACTGACGCTGCTTTTTGGCCACATTTTAAAAATAACAATTAATCAACATGATCTATAAAAAGACATTAAAAACTTCACAATTCACATTAATTATAACAATGTTTTTATTCCACAATCTCCCAGATGAAACTTGTAATAATAACAAATTAAATTATTTTTCAATTTATATTTAAAACAACTTTAAGGTCACCAAAATACGAATGTAGTATGGCAAAGGTTCTTCAAAACCTCAATCTTATTGTTTCATTGAGTGGGATCCATTTTTGGATTATTACTTACGTATGATTAAACATAATATAAATTAATATACTTAGATATTCAGTACTTACGCTTTCAATACAAATACTTCAGTGTTATTAACAATAGCGTACCTGAAAAGAGTTATTATTAAATTTCATTAATACAATCAAAAATGCATGCAAGTTTAGTTGTACATTGATAATAAAATTGGTAAAAATGCTTTTATAGAAAATGGAGTTGATTTTATTTGCCATTGGACTATTGATTATTAATTTTAAATATTGCCAAATTATTATATATGACGGAAGAAGGTGCCCAAAGGCTATTTTTAAAAGAGTGACGTCAGCAATTCTGACGTCACCATCATCAGAGCAGGCGCTCACACTCGAAGTAGAACGCCCGTTGGTATTTTACTGCCTTTTTAATCTACGTCGAAATTATAGAGAGAGCTCCGAACGCTCCGACGGCCGGCGAGTGAATGTGCTCTGTCATCATCTCGGGGTCTTCCACGCAGGCCTTCACAGGCCTCGGGGTAACTGTTCGGGGCGACGGCCCCTTTCAGTGGTGGCAACGCCGCCTGCAACTACAGGCGGGGCACTGGGTGGGACCTAATGGTCCGAGGTGTCGTGTCCGGGAAGTGTCCTGCTGCAGTGCGATCGAGCCCGCGTGGTATCGCGGGCGATCTGCTAGCTGCTGCAGGGAGGAATGTCCGTGGGTGAAGCCACCCGCCGCTTAGCGAGGTCGAGCCCGCCGGCAAGGTGCCGGGGGGCGCCCATCAGCCAGCGGCGAGGAAGCGGTCGTGTCCTAGGAGATTAGGTCACGTGGTAGGCCTCTTATGTCCGGCGGTCGCCGATGGTATGGCGCGATGCCCTGCAAATGCTGGGATCGCGCTCCGTCGGCGCGCGCGAACATGGAGGAACTCAGGCGACGAACGAAGTCATCCAGGCTCTCCATGCGCAGGTCCCTGGAGATGACCTGATTCCGTACGAAGCGTGGTGCTCCGGAGATGGTGCGGAGCGCTAGCGACTGCTGCGCTCGCAGCGACTTGCGGTCTGTCTCTTTGGTTAACGCGAACCACGCTGGGGCCGCATAGGTGAGTCGCGTGCGAACGTACGCCTTGTAGATGCACAGCTTCGTACGGAGAGGCAGGTGAGATGCTAGCATGGGGCGGAGTATGTTCCGCACGGCACGCGTCTGGGCAACTACGTTCTTCACATGGGGCCGCATCGAGAGCGTCTTGTCAATGGTCACACCAAGGTACTTGGCTGTCGGTGACCATTCGACGCTCTCGCCCATGAGCATGACACCGGGGGCGGCAGAAGGCGCGCCCGCCCGATGGAAATCGCCTGAGTTTTGCCGTCGGGCGATCGCATTTAAAGCAAACCATGACTCACATGAATTAGTTTGAGTGTTGCCACTCGAATTTTTACAGTGAATTTTTATCATTTTTAACAAAGATTAATTATTTCGTTAATTTAATTATTTCATTAGTGGTTGATTAATGAATCAACCACTTATTTAAAAAGATCAAAGTAAACTTTAGCTAGTTATAATTATTTAGTAGTTTGAGGGTAGTCGTTTATCGTCGTTGCGCCGACATATATATATTTCATGTTAATAATATAAATTTTCTCTAATTTCCAGACACACTACTCCGTGGGCCAGCCCCTCGCTGCCTCCATCATGGGTCAAGAGCAGTCGCTTGCTGATCACACCACTGTCGCACCACTAAGGCACTACCGCGACAAATACCCCGACAGACAGAGAGCGTCGTCTATAGACTTGCGATCTTGCGACTACGAAAGAAGAGATTTCACGCACAAATCACGAAGGAGCACCGACAGCTTCAGAAGTGACAACTCCTCAACAGAAAGCAGCGGATACCGAAGCGGTTCTAGCGCTTGCGACAGACACTCCGATCGATCATCGAAGAGCGACTATTACTGTGTTCCTTTGTACAAAAACGACAGTTACAAAGAAGTGAATAAGGAACTATATAAACCTGTAAAAATACCGAAAGACAAACGATACAAGCTTCAATTATTCACCGACACTGAAAAAATAAAGAGTGCCCGTATAAAGAGTTATTTGAGTGATACTGAAAAAGTTACATTGAAAGCCGAACCGGCTCCTAAAAGGGCTGGCATACGGAATTATACGCCTAAGATTATATCTGCGGAAGAGCAGAGAAAAAAGATAGATAATTGGGCATAAACAAAAGACTAGTAGATTAAGTTGTAAATAGTTTTAGGGTAGTAAATGTATTGGGAAGATAATCATGGAGGCTGCAGGAGCGCTGGCGAGCTTAGCACAGTCACCCATCACAGTACTGGGTCTGATACCACTCCTGGCTCTCGGGATTACGTATTTCAGATATCAGCAATTCGATCCGGAGTCTTACATCACAGATGTAAATACTGTAAGTTTAACATGTTCATATATATACCCAGTTGAATTCAGATAGTTAATCATTACGTTCAATGAATCAATCATTATAATATAATATGTTTATCGTAACTTCCACTTACATTAATTAGTGATTATTATATTAAAAGCATAGTTCAACTATTACTTTACTTTTATAAGCGCAATTTGTAAAGGTGAAACTCACCAATTACATAATGTTTATGCAAAATGTAAATGCTAGAAATTCTTACATGGATATTATTGTATAATAAATTCACTATTTAGGTTATATTAAACGTAAATCGTATTAGGTACTTATTTTGAAACTAATTCAATTTTATTTCATTTTCAGATATTACCGATCTACGACTTCGTAATAGTCGGCGGGGGTTCAGCGGGTGCGGTGGTCGCGTCGCGGCTCTCCGAAATAGGAAACTGGACTGTATTGCTACTAGAAGCTGGACAAGATGAGAACGAAATATCCGACATACCAGCACTGGCTGGTTATACACAGCTATCAGAGATGGACTGGAAATTCCAAACTACACCGTCTCACAACCGATCATACTGCCTCGCTATGAACGGTGACCGCTGCAATTGGCCGCGAGGGAAAGTACTCGGTGGATGTAGTGTCCTAAACGCCATGGTGTACGTTAGAGGAAATAGAAACGACTACGATCTCTGGGAAGCTCTTGGGAATCCCGGTTGGTCATACGATCAAGTTTTACCATACTTTTTGAAATCAGAGGACAATCGTAATCCGTACCTAGCTAACAACCCGTACCACGGCACGGGCGGATATCTAACTGTTCAAGAAGCTCCTTGGCGGACACCGTTATCGATAACATTTTTAAAAGGTGGCATGGAACTGGGTTACGAATTTCGCGATATTAACGGCGCGAAACAAACAGGTTTTATGTTGACCCAAGCGACTATGCGTCGTGGAAGTAGATGCAGTACAGCTAAGGCTTTTATTAGACCTGTGCGTCATAGAAGTAACCTACATGTAGCTTTGGGTTCCCAGGTTACCAAAATACTAATAAATCCAGTTAAGAAACAAGCGTATGGCGTGGAGTTCTATCGAAATGGTGAGCGCCATAAGGTTAGGATAAAGCGAGAAGTCATTATGTCAGCCGGTGCGCTTGCTAGTCCACAACTGCTTATGTTAAGTGGAATTGGTCCAGCGGAACACCTTAGAGAGCACGGCATTCCGCTGGTCGCTAACCTCAAAGTCGGTCACAATCTACAAGATCACGTAGGATTGGGTGGCTTAACGTTTGTAGTAAACAAACCTGTTACGTTCAAAAAGGACAGATTCCAATCTTTCGCTGTCGCAATGAACTACATTTTATATGAAAAAGGACCGATGACCACACAAGGCGTTGAGGGTTTGGCATTTGTTAACACGAAATATGCGCCTACATCGGGTAACTGGCCGGACATACAGTTCCATTTCGCTCCGAGTTCAGTAAATTCTGATGGTGGGGAACAAATAAGAAAGATCCTTAATTTACGCGATAGAGTTTACAATACGGTATATAAACCGATAGAAAGCGCGGAGACGTGGACAATCCTACCGCTGCTTTTACGGCCAAGGAGCACTGGATGGGTAAAGTTAAAAAGCCGCAATCCGTTCCAACCGCCATCAATAGAGCCTAACTACTTCGCATACAAAGAAGACATACAAGTATTAACCGAAGGAATAAAGATAGCCTTCGCTTTATCGAATACGACAGCATTCCAGAGATACGGATCGCGACCACACACGATACCTTTGCCGGGATGCCAGCACCACCCTCTATTCAGCGACGAGTATTGGGAGTGCAGTTTGAAACATTTTACATTTACAATATACCATCCGACTAGTACGTGTAAAATGGGGCCTAAATATGACCAAAACGCAGTTGTCGACGCAAGATTACGTGTTCACGGTGTAGCCAATTTACGAGTGGTAGACGCAAGTATAATGCCTACTATAATTAGTGGGAATCCGAACGCTCCAGTGATTATGATCGCTGAAAAAGCATCTGATATGATCAAAGAAGACTGGCTCGTGTTATGACAGTGTTAAGTGAAACAAAATTCAAAGTTAGTCATGAACTATTAAGTATTTATGTCACAAAGTACTTTAAGTTGTTTATTATAAAACAATTATTTTTAAGTATGTACATAATAATATACTCGATTTGTTGTAATAAAAAAATATATAGAAATCATTGGTTTTCATTTCCCAAACAAAATCTTATGTAACATTTACCCATACGATGTAATATCAGCTCTACATATTTGCAAGCAATTAAATAAGTATGAAGGTACATAATATTATATGAAATCCTACATCACCAAAAGGAGTGCCAATAGTATCGAAAAGTTAAATATAATTAGCAGAATTTTTGTTTATTTATTCAACTATAGTAAAAAACTCTATAGAGTAAAAACTCTTTTATAAGAGTCAAGAGAGTTTCGAATATCGTTCAAGAATATCTTCGTAATACGCTGAAAAGATAGTCGAGAAAATCTGATGACGATTTGTTTTAAATTTTAATAGACATACAAATAAATAATTCGTAATTACATTGGTATTATATATATCATATCGTTTTTAATATTTATAAAAATAGTAAAAACTTAATAGATAAACCTTAACTATTGTAAATGCGCCATCTGGCCAAAAAGTACAGTATTAACACAAATATCAATGAATGTAACAAAACGCCATCTAGTGTCGGATAGTTCAACCCCTTGAAATTACCAACCACGCAGTTTTCTGACTGTGAAATCAGAATAGTTATTTCATTGTACACTAGATGGCGTCACAATAGAAATAAGTTGGAAAATCTTCGTAATAATTACAATTAAATAACAATAAGCTAAGTTTAAGGCTATTATTATTACATAATAATTGAGGTATTACGTAGAATTTAGGCATTGTAATATAGAGCATAATTTACATAACATGTTAAATAATGTTAAGCTAATCTAGTCAGCATTAGGAAATCATATACCTATACTTACAGCGATTAGATTTGATAAAAAATTTATATATTTTTTTTAAATTTGATACATTTAAAGAATTTAAGGAATCTGTTACCTATTTATTCTGTTCCTATTTGTACTATGTATACATAATAAGTAGGTATGTAAACTATGAAATTATGAATAATGAACTAGGAATGAATAAAACAAAAACATGTTTTAGCATTGTAAAAAACAATACAATAATAATATATTTTTGAAGCGTATCTGTTTCGGATAATTTACATGACAAGGCTTAAAAACGTCTAGGTGTGCGTCCACACTGAATGCGCGGTGGCGGCGGCCTAGGCGGGCGCGACGAGCGGGCGCTCGCGGTGGCCACACCGACGCGCGAGCTCAAGTAGCGGTTCGACGTTTTTCGGGTGTTGCAAACTTTGGACGATTTGCTATTTTTACTGGACAGTCCGATTTTGAGATGAGATCATTATAGAAGTTGTACACGAAATAAATAAAACAGAGGAATAACGGGTGAATCTTATATGAAGAATTGAGATTATACCCTACAAAATTACTGTGGTGTATATAAGTGTTTTAGATTGAATCGCACTTATAAATAAAGAAGTTTCACTTCAACAATTAAGTATTTACCGCTATTTTACGAAAAACAATAAAGGATATAATATAAGAAGTCGAGCGACAAGACCGAACTGGTTTGATACCCCCGCCGTCCGCGCATTGGGTCGCTCGCTGACTAGGCCCGTAGTGTGGCCAGAACGCGCGGATAGGAGAGTTTGAAAACTACGCGCGCTGGCTCGCTCATTACCGTCGCACTAGGCTTCCGCCATAGTCATTTCAATGTGGACGCAAAGGCGCGTTTCATACGTTTGATATTTCGCGCCCGCCGTCGCAACCGCGCTAGGCTCGCAGTGTGGACCTGCACTAGGCCTTCGAGGTTAAAACAAATTTTTAGCAACCGTTGCAGAAACGAATCGATCTCTGATGGTTCTTATGGCACAATAAGGAAAGAAACGAAAATATGAGATGTTTTTGAGAAAATAAATACTAAATTCAAATTACAGATAAAATAAAACGAAGTATGATATACTAAAGCTTAAAAAAACATATACCTAAGACTATATAGTTTCTCGTAATTTCTGGCGAAGAACGTATAACCGAGTATAAAAGCGTTTATCAAGACGATATAATATGATAAAATAAAAGATAATGCTTTCATACGTACAAATAAACTAAATTTGTTTTATAATTACTCTTTAATTAGAAATTAAAGATTTCAACGGCGTTTGTCTCGTGACCACGCTCGCTGCAAAGTGTGCGAAACATCGGGAAAATAATATAAGTAATTAATAAATTGCGTTTAAAATTCGTTAAAATCTCAAATTTCTAAAAGTACAATACTCGCGTAAAATCAAACACTAGAAAATACTATTACTCTACATAACAACAAACTTAACACGATAAACATACAATAACTAACAACGACGGAACAAATCATACATATACACAACTGTACAAATACAAATACATTTCCCCTATAAATTTCAGTCGAAAAACGATACACATTATATGTAGAAATGTATTAATTTGTTTCTGCGATAGCACGCAACAAACGGGTTTGAGATGCAGCCAGCTATGCGTTTCCTTGTTCTATATTATACAATTGCAAACGCAATATTTATTAGATGAACCTGTATTAAATGACAAGTTTACGTTACGTTATGAAATTTCATACATAGCGAAGATAACTGTATGTTTATCTAATCATAAGACACGAAAATCAAT